>JADRCD010189700.1:0-73513 GCA_019843815.1 Montemys delectorum
TTTTTTTGGTTTTTCGAGACAGGGTTTCTCTGTATAGCCTTGACTGTCCTGGAACTCACTCTGTAGACCAGACTGACCTGGAACTCAGAAGTCCACCTGTCTCTGCCTCTCAAGTGCTGGGATTAAAGGCATGTGCCACCACTTCCCAGCTGATTGAGAGACTTTTAATGACTGCTTCTATTTCAGTTGGGGTTATCAGATCAGTTAGTCCACCTGCCTCTGCCTCCTAAGTGCTTAGCTTGCTTTCTTATAGAACCCTAGATTACCAGCCCAGGGATGTAACTGCTCACAAGGTCCCTCTTGATCACTAATTGAGAAAATGCCCCACAGCTGGGTCTCATGGAGGCCTTTCCTCAACTGAAGCTCCTTTCTCTGTGATAACTCCAGCTGTGTCAAGTTGACACAAACCAGCCAGTACCACTGTGCTTATCTACTTTTATCCCGTGTTTCATCTGGTTATGACAGGGTCCAAGTATGTTAACCCAGTGCAAGTATGATAAAAATTTACATAGATTCCTGTAATTTTAAGACTGTTGTAAAAATCAATCTTATTCCTTGGAGATTGTATTGATTATGTATTACTGGGTTCTGGGAGACTTTTTAAAGCCCTGTGGCTCTGAACCCTACAATAAAAGTAGAAAATTTCATGGGCTTAAAGATCTTTAGGTATTGCCTAAAATAAGCCTTTGTATTCTAGAGATGAGGAGCAACAGGAAATTGGATAGCTGCCAAATTGATACATTTCAATCATAAATCAAGGATTATGCCAAACACACAAATACATTATATTTATCTTGTGTTGTACAGAAAGCAAATTTTTGAGGGAGAGGACCTGACACTGGGAAACCATTAATCCATTTAGTGGACTACAAAGTTTCTTGTGTTCAAATATTTAATTCATACAAGGCCTCATGCCTGCTAGTCCCATAAAATATGATTATAAATCTTGTCCTCTGAGCCCTGTTATCTGTGAAGACACCATGTATCTTTAGGTACTTCAGATTAATAAACCTAGGTATTCTTGTGAAGTAATTTTAATGTGTTTATCAGAAGGACCTTGACACACAGGCAGAAATGAATGAAACTTACCAGCTTTGCAGGAAATTACCATCTCCTGCATTTTAGGATTGATCACTAAGTTTCCTGAGCCAAGTCTTTCTTCTTATTTTCTATTTTCCCTAATCATAACAGAGCCTCCTGGGTTCAATTAATCAATATATTCCCAGTTCTAAAGGCCTAATTGATTAATATGATATCATATATTTTCTTTATGTGGTGCAAAAAGCATTTAGGTGGTTACCCTCATTTGTCTCTTATGGTTCTTTGTATTTAGCTATATGTATAAATATGAATTTATTTGTGCTGTATATAATTCTATTTTTATCTTCAATGGTACAGAGGAAAATTAAAAGCAACTCTACTAAAAATCCACACAAAAGAAAACATAATTTTTTTCTCTTCAATCATACAGATAATTAGACAGAAATTGTTAAGAAGTTACATGTAACATCACATTCATAGTCAGAGAATTATAATTTCAGAAACAAAAAACAATGTATACAGATACGTAGGACATTATGTTTGATTCACCACATTATGTTTGCTACAGTCAATATATAACACTTGCCAAGAATGACACAACTAATATGAAATTAATTGATGACTTCTGCTTCTTTATAAAATGCTGATTCTAAAATGAATAATAACACTGCTCTTCTCAAATGCTGCCTTACTTTTTTGCACTTTTGCAAGTAATGGTAATTACCTTGGAAATTATTCTAATTTTGTGTGGAAAAAAAAAAGCTGTCCTTAAACAGGAGTGGCATTTCAGGTGGATATTTAAGATGTTTCCATATAGAGTGAAAGGGAACATAATTGTAGGGCCTCAGACAAGCTTCTCAGTGAGGAGTGCAGCCAGACTTTATGTAGTTCAGCCCCTTTTCTAAAATCTCAGGAAGTTCTGCCATCATCTTCCACTCTATATTGTTGGCCCCTATGCTTGTATTTGTATTATTCTTTGCAAAGCATATTCTTATTACTTGGATAGATAATCCAGAAGAACCATTATATATTTATGTTAAATGCCTGTGCAAAACCGTGAGTTACAGCCTAGGTCACAAATCTGGTGTGTTATAGAGATGTAGAACCCATAAGAAGTAGGAGGAGCTTAGGAGAAGGAAATTACATCATAAGAGGCATGCCCTGAAAGGGAATATTAGGTGCATAGGTGTTTCCTCTCATTCTACACTTGTTTGCTCCACTAGTCCTTTGCTCTTCTGCCATATGACAGACTACAAAACAATGGAGCCAAGAAATCTTGAGCTGAAAATTCAGGAATTGTGAGCCAAAATTTTCTTCTTTATAGGTAAATTAATTCATATGTTATATTATACTGAAAAAACTAACAAAGACAATTGTAACTCTGTGCTGGTATTGTTTGTTTTTAATTTTTTCTTTTCCTTAAACTTTGTGCTTTCTGGCTTGACTTCTTTCCCAATATATCTATCTTCTAACTGTAGTGCACTTGTCAAATTTTAAATTATATAGGACTGACAGTCTTTGCATAGTGTGTTTTTAGGGGCCTATAAGAAATATAGTGTCTTTCACAGTAAAATTTTCCAGGTTTTCCATCCATTTATGATAATTAAGATAATTGTTTTTCTGTTTTATTGTAGCATGTAATATATTATCTTCTTTAGTTTAATAACTTCTTAAATGATATGCCTGTAACCATATATTTTACTTCTCATCTTGCCCAGGTTGAATGTCATACTTCATCTGCCTTGGCATCCATTGTGAAGTTTACAGAGAAGATGTTAGTAGTAGGCAAGGAAAAGTAGATAGAAAGTTTCAGGTCTTTGCTGCTAATAAAGGCACCACCTTATGTATACAAAGAGGTAAGACTGAGAAAGATTCTTCCTATTCAGAGGTACTCTTTTCCCTTAAACATAGCTCCAGGGTCCATGAAAAATACTTCATTTCTACCCACGGAACAATATTTTGAGAGGTTACTGAACATTTACACTTAATACTGTACATTGCTAACTTGGAATTCTGTTTAGAATAATGTCAAAATCTGTGAGGAAAAATGTGCTTTGGAAAAAATAGGTTTGTAATCCTCCTTAAGTATAAGGAGAAGGTGGGAGAATTACAAGTTCAATTGTCTTCTGGACTGCAGAGTGATTCTAAGGCAAGACTAAGCAATTCAGTGAGACTTTCTCCCAATATAATGTAAAAAAGATTGCTAGAGGTACAGCTTGTCAGAACACTTGCAGCATCATAGGAGGCCTCTATATTTAATTATTATTATGTTTATAATAAATAAAGCACAATACAGGAAATTGTCATCATAGCAAGCATGGTCTAGATACATGATTATTGAATCAGGGAGAAATTTTATTGGAGTGAAAATAGAAAAGGGACAATTCTCCATAAAAGGGATGTTTGAGCATGTGTGTCTTGTACATATGTAAATGACTGTCTATATAGAGATTTATAACCTAAAATGACTAAAATAATTTTAGTGACATGAATATAGCAGCAGTGATCTTCAAAGAAATTTTTAGACAATTTTGATACTGTGTAGTAAGATTATTGATCAATGTCTACAAAGACTGGTTTGTATGTGTACATAAAATAGTTTCATTAATTTACTTAACAAAAATATTGATAAATCATTACCTAAGTATGTACCACATGCCTAATTTTTAAATATTGTTCAGAAACCATGTTGTGCGACTAAAATGTGCAGATGAGGAAAAACTGAACATAATGCAAATAAATATATCTTTATTTTGTAGGTTAGCACATGAGAATTCAACATCTTATTCAACTTCAGAAAACTGGGTATAAGACACAGTATCTGGATGAAGCAGAGTTGATCTTGTTGGGAAGAAAAAAGTCAGCATTTAGATAAAGAATGAAAGAAACAACCCCTGTAAAATTTAGATGTTTCCTTGCCAGTGAAGTATAAATGAGATTTTAAAGGATGATTATTTTGAATTTTTAACAGCCAATATATGGAGCTTTTGAAATGAAGCAGAGACATTATAAATTGAACCATGTTCTCAGAGACAATAAAAAGCAGTGATTTGTTTACTTTTACAATAATAATATCTGTGGAAGTAATACTCGGAATCTTAGGAAATGGATTCATAGCACTAGTGAATATCATGGACTGGACCAAGAGAAGAAGGATCTCTTCAGTGGATCAGATTCTTACTGCTTTGGCCCTTACCAGACTCATTTATATGTGGTCTATGCTCATTTACATATTGTTATGCATACTGTGCCCACATTTGCTTATGAGATCAGAAATGCTTTCAGCAATGGGTATTATCTGGGTACTGAACAACCATTTCAGCATCTGGCTTGCTACATGCCTTGGTATCTTTTATTTCCTCAAGATAGCCAATTTTTCTAATTCTTTTTTTCTTTACCTAAAGTGGAGAGTTAAAAAAGTGGTTTTAATGATAATACTAGTATCAATAATTTTCTTGATTTTAAACCTGTTTTCTCTAAGGATGTATGATCATTTATCAATTGATGTTTATGAAGGCAATATGTCTTATAGTTTTAGGAATTCACCACAATTTCCCAGAATTTTCTTTTTTATCAACTCATCTGAAGTTTTCTTAATCACCAATTCATCACATGTTTTCTTCCCCATCAACTCCCTGTTCATGCTCATACCCTTCATAGTGTCCCTGGTAGCTTTTCTCATGCTTATCTTCTCACTGTGTAAGCATCACAAGAAGATGCAGGTCAATGTCAAACGAACTAGAGATGCTAGTACCATGCCCCATATTAAAGCCTTGCAAACTGGGTTCTCCTTTATGCTGCTGTATATAGTATACTTACTTTTTATTGTCACAGGAATGTTGAGCCTTGGAATGATGGGTGGAAAATCAGTACTTTTATTTGACCACATTTGTGGAATAGTTTTTCCTATAAGCCATTCATTTGTGCTGATTATGGGAAACAATAAGCTGAGAAAAGCCACTCTTTCTGTGCTGCCTTGTCTGAGGTGCCAGGGCAAAGATATGGACATCATGGTTCCCTAATTAATTCCAGAGTTCATTGGACAAAATCTTGAAATCGTATAGGGGGAAATGAAAAAGTGAGGCTTCAAAGCTAGGAGGGGTCATACCTAGGAGGGTATGAGGAGGATAAAGAGACTAGCAGAATAAAAGTGATCTCAGGAGAAACTGGTAGGGTAACATTTTAGGAAATGAAAAGGCAGGTACATATAGGAGTAGAAGGGGTTAGACAGGTAAAATGACAATAAGAATGGAATCATTCTATTCTCAGAAATCCTATAGTACATTTAATTCAGGGCTCTTCAAGAGACTCCTGAAACATTCAGCCTATTGCTATTGACATTGCTTAATTACTAGCAATGAAATTCAAATCCCCATTTCTGATGATACAATGAATTATAGGAATAGGAACTTCAGAACTGCAACTGGCCTGTCTGTTTTCTCTCTGAAGACTAGTTTTTATGGTATCAGAAGGCACTGTGCAAGGTTCTAAAGAGGGAGGCAACGAATAGTCTTATCTCACTATGACACCAATGAACCACATCAATGTCCAGTGACCACCATTCCATAATAGTCTTTGTGTCCAGAAGTGGCACACATATATTGGTGGTAACCAATTATCCAAAATTTGACTTAAGAGGTTTTCAGCAAGAGGAATACCATGCCTGGTACAACATACTTAGCTAACTACCCACAAGCTAACTCAGTGAAATCATGGTCATTGGAGAAGAATATACAACAACTGATTTACTGAATCAGCATAATCACTGACAAAAATATTAAGCATTTGTCAATATACTCACAAAGAAACATAATGTACATCTGCCATCAAGAAAACAAATCTTCTAAAGAGATGAAAATGGCTACGGAAAACCACAACCAAACAAAATGCAAAGTTTTGAAGTCCATTCCAAATGAGTACATCTACAAAGTCAAAAACCTAAGACTCAGAATATGGAAGCAGGACAGAACAGTTATAAGAGCTATGAGACCAAGGACTTTGCTTTGAGGTTATGTCTTTTAGTATTACCAGAAGCTATACCACTAAAGACTAACCAGCATGGCCATCCAAACATCAGCTGACGAAGGGGGGGCACCAACAAACGTGTCAAAAGGGACTAAAAGCTTACAAAGAATCAAATGTACAGAAAGATCTACAGGTCTGATGAAAGCCAGGAGCAGAAGAGAAACTCCTCTTCAGGGAAAAGCACATCCGTTGGCATTCCAGTACCAAAAGCTCATTTTTGAAAACACACAAACAAGTATTTTTATATGGCCATATATATGCATATGTGTGTACATGCATATGTATACTATTTGTCTATGCATATCTACATATGTATATTATATGGATATATATACACACAAATACATACACACATTCAGTAAAAACTAATAAAAACAGGAGGCCACAAATTTGAAGAGATTGGAAAACGGTATTTGCAAGTTCTTGGATGGATGAAAGGGAAGGAAGAATTTTGTAATTAAAATACAAACTTAAGACCAAAAGAAATCAACCAAACAGAGTATATTAGAAAAATATTGAAAATAAGTACACATTCTGAGTCTGTCACATCTAATATTAGTCTGTCATAGGGAAAAATTCAGGTAAAATTTAGATTGTGTATAAATGTCACAAAAAGTAATAAAATAATTTTTTAAAAATATCTGATAAGTATAGTCTTCTAATATATTGGTAATATGGATTTGTGGATAACTAAAATTTACATATTAATAGTTGGATTAAGAACTAACTAAATTCGTTTTACCCTTAGCATATAACATTGTGTACCATTATATTAGGATATTCAATATAGATTAATTTTTCAACATCCTAAATATTTTGGATTTTGTGTTAAAATTTGAAATTTAACGTGTGAGATATATGTATTTATTTCTACCTAGGAGGTACTCATTTGTATACCTTTTGTATAGTACTGTTTTAGGGCAGAATAAACAGTTCTTATTGGAGGGAGGGAGATCCTCATCTATACTGGGGAAAAAAGAGAATTTCTAAGTCTTTTCTCACTTTACCACTTTTGATACTTATGAACTCCATGAAGCTCCTCTTCAAGGTTGCATAAAGCATAAGAATTGCAAGAGGAAGGAAACTCTGAACTATAGAACTATTTGCAAGCCATGCAGAGAATTCCTGGAATGGAGTTTTCAGAAGTCATTGTGTTTGTGGGGTGGGTTTTTGGTGTCTACCTGCCTTTCGGTCACATATGTTCCTATAAACTAGTCTTTTCCCATTCTCATATAAGTTACCCTAATAAGTTCACTAGTTCACTAAGCTTGGCTGGGGTTGAATTATTCCTCTGCCTCTCAATGTCTGTCATAGACAATTACTCATGTCTCTCCAGTAGAAGTCACAAAAATACATGTGGTGCATCAGATTTTTCTAAGACAGTGTGGAAAATTTTCTCTTCACCACAGATCGGACCTTAATGACAGGGCAAACAACGGAATTCATCAAGTTCACCCTGGAGAACCAATGAGTTCACTGCATGGTTTTTGTTTTTTTGTTGGTTTGCTTGTTGTTTTTTTTTTTTTCTTTAGCAATTTACTCTGAAATGAAACATTCCATCCTGGAGAGGGAATGTCTTCAAAAGCTGAAATTCACAAGATCCACGGTGTTCCCTTACCAATGTTATGAAATCAGTTAACTACTACTGGGAGACTATAACCAGCTGAGTGATCAAGAGGAGACCTTGTTGAGCTGAGTGGCCTAAAAGATATTGTGACTTTCAAACTGATATCAAATGGTTACAGAGAGCACCAAAATTGTAACATTTAGGAATTGTCATACATGTCAGAGTAGGCTTTTAGTAGTCCAGTTGATTTTGAGTACATCTCCATTCCTTTAAATTACCCCTCCACCCATCTCACAGAGAAAATTGAAAATATAACAAAATAAAATAAAATAAAGTAAAATAAAAACATGGAATTAATTTGAAAAGTTGGACTTTATTATCTATTAATTTTCAATGGATTGCCATGTATTCTCTACCTGGTGAAAGTACAAGTATGTCTGTGTTGTCGCACCAGAGAAAGTCTCCCACAACATTGGTCCTAACCTATGGATTCTTGGAAAATGGTACTTAGAGGTCTGTGAGTTTTCTGAAGATGTAGTTTAAAGATAAGGAAGTCACACAGGGCACATTCCTGGAGGAAGAAAATGCGGTAAATATGATAGAGTGATTAAAATTAACTATTCGTTGGTGGTGGTTGTGTTGTTGTTGTTAGTGGTGGTGTGTGTGCGTGTGCATGTGCGTGTGTGAGTGTGAGTGTGTGTGTGTGTGTGTGATATTTTCAGGGCTGAAAATTTGGTATTGGATAACCAATTGGTGTGTTCTTCCATGTAGAAGACTATTTCTTCGACATTTAGCATTTCTGGTTGCCTGTATTTCGAAGGTATGAGGCCTTGTGAGCTTTTACCCATCCATGAATATTGATATTCTATTTCAATTCATGTATAGGCATCCATATTAGTAATGTTTCATGAATGTAGCTTTTGAAATTCCTAGGATTCTGAATCTCACAGCAAACACTCTGTTTATCTGGTTCTTGCTGTCTCTCCAGCCCTGCTTTCTCTAACAGTTCTTGAATATCAGATGATGTAGTGAATTATAGATATATGGGCTCTACAACTCTGCCTTTCGATTGGTCATGCTTTACTATAGCAGTCTCTTCTCTGTTGCAAAGATAATTTTCCTTGATGAGTGGTGAAGACTTATCTTGTTATGAGGTAGAAATAAAAGATAATTTTACTAAATTGGTAAGAATTTTTATCATAATAAGACTCAGATGTTGAGACAAATAATGGATAACATGCTCATTAATTCTATATGTGAATTAAAATCTACTGTAAGAGAGAATTTTGCATTTCAAAACATTTATTGTTCATTTGCATGAAAACTTACTTCAAATAGTAGAGTGTTCTCATGGAATAGATTTTTTTATTCTCCTAGTGTCATTAATTTATGGGTTTATTCAATTAATAAATCAAGTACATGTTGAACATCTTTTATGTGTGATTTTGGTGATATTTTCATAAAATTTTAAATTTATGAAAGGAAAACAGTCTCTAATATGTTAAAATGGTAAGACATATGCATGTAGCTAAAATCACTATTCTTCATAACTTTATAGTGTTCATGTACATACAAAGTAGATTTTCTTTTTTTATGTGCAAAGAATCCTAAATAAATCTTCTGGAGGTGTTTGCCTTTAGTTGTCTTACAAATTCGTAATTGTGAGGTCTTCTTGATAGGAAATACATCATCACTCTTATAATGCTTTTGATGCAGGTGATTTTTTTTCCCACATGTATTATGATGATAATGGATGCCTAGGTATTTTTCAGGGTTTTGAAAGTTGCTTTTGATCAAAGTACTAGATATTTACTGAGACCCACGTCATGACTCATACACTAGGATTTTTAAGAATAGCAAGGGAAATAAAAAAGATCAGGCACAAATACATGACAAGCTTTGCCACTCCAATGGCTCATGTTTTCTGGATTACCTTGCATATCTTAGAGGAATAGATTACCAGTAATTCTGGTATTTATAAATTTTCAGGTTGGAATTACATTGAAAAAAATATATTATCTTTTAATTTACAAATTTTTTTGACTAAGTGATGTCAAACTATAAAAAATTTTGTAGAACATATAACATGCTTGTTAATATCTAGATTCAAAATTGTATAAATGCAGATTTCTTGAATTAAAGAAATGTTTATAACAAATATTAATTTCATAACATCTCATTCATTTTAAATATCTCAGAGTAAGTAAGCTAATTACAGGATATGTATTTACACATATTGCTTATAGTACAACTTTATATTTTTAAGTACCTTGTTTGTTAGTTTTATTTCAACTACCACAAGCTTGGATCATCCTGGATGAAGGAGCTTCAGTTGAGAAAATATGTCCATCTAACTGGGCAGTCAAGATGTCTATGCAATATTTTATTGATTTGCCATTGATGTGGGTAGGCACAACTCACTTTTGTGAGTGCTGCCTCTGGGATTGTGGTTCAGCCTTGTATAATGGAGCTGACTGAAAAATCCATGAAAAGCATTCTAAAAATAAGCATTCCTCCATGGTCCTTTCATCAGTTTCTGCCTCCAGATTGTTGTCTTGTTCCCTACCCTGACTTCCCTTCAAGATTGACTGTTATGAGTTGAAATAGGCACTTTCTTCCCACATTTGCATTTTTTGGTCATGCATAATTTTAGACCATTGTTTATCTATTATATATATATATATAATATACATATATATGTATGTATATACATATAATACACACATATATGTATTATACATTTACCTTTTTATATTTTTATTTTATATGTTATATATCATGTATAGCTATCACATGGAAAATAAACAAATGAAAAATATTTGAAAATATGTGGAAAAGTTAAAAGATTATAAGCTGAGCTTGGTGGTTTGACTTCTACATGTAGTCCGAGCTACTCAGATGGCTGAGGCAGGAAGATCAAGAGTAGATTTCAGTACTGTTGATTAAATTCCTCCAAACATTAATTTAAAATTAATTAATTCAAATAATTTAAAATTTATAATTTAACTCTTAAGTAGAGGTAGGAACGAGGCCATCCTATAGATTCAACCATAAGTCACTTGCTTCATAGAAAGTATCAGCAACATTGCTCAGCAGATAAAGACACTTTATTCCTAACCAGAGGACATGAGTTCTAACACTGGGTACCAAAGATCAGGAAGGAGAAACTCCTGTAAGTTCTGTCTAATCTTTAAAAGCCTACCATGCAGACACACACACACACACACACACACACATATATACACAGATATACACACAGACATACAAGAAGACTCACACATACAACAAACAAGAAATGCACACACACACACACACACACACACACAAATACACAAATAGAGCTATGTAAGGATGCACACACAGAGACAGACACATATATACAGAAACATCCACATGTAAACACGTACAGAGATATATAAATTAAATCATGGGTAAAAGTAATTGTTACCATATTTAATTGTGAAAGGATATATGTAGAGCTTTAAAATATTTTTTTTTACTTCTAGTTACAGATAATGACTCACATCTAATAGAAACCTAGAATTTTTTTCAGAAACCAGGTGAAATATGTGCATTCATTTTGTGCTGCTGCTAGTGTTTTGTTGTTGTTGGTAGTGGTTGTGTGTTTGTTTGTGTTTACTGCTTGTAAATAATACAATTATGACACAATCTATCTTGAGATAATTCTACAGAAAAATTTTTCCTGGGAGATCCCAAAGGAAACAAGAAATAATTTGTAAGGAAGCAACCCACATGTCTATTCTTAATTTTTTTCATGTTGCTAGTGTATTTTTTGAAATGAACTGTGGGTTTTGAGGAACACTTATGGCATCTTATGAAGACTAAGGCTCATACACCACTTTAGTATTTTCCTGCATTCCCCACACAATGAATGGATTTTAAATTTTTACTAGTGCCAATTTTACAAGGTGTTTACTTGGTAAATTCAATTTACATAGAGACTAGACAAGACTAAACCTTGCAAAAGAGTAAAAGAGATGCTAGCAAATTAGTATTCAGCTTGGGTTTAACATAAGTAACTGTAAATTAGGGAAA
Organism: Montemys delectorum; assembly: GCA_019843815.1. Lineage (NCBI taxonomy): Eukaryota > Metazoa > Chordata > Mammalia > Rodentia > Muridae > Montemys > Montemys delectorum. The sequence continues at coordinate 11,690 of JADRCD010189700.1, forward strand.
ATATGAAGCAAATAGTATATTTCTAGGTAAACTTTCTCCTGGGTAGTGATAGAATTTGCATTTGTAATTTTTGTTAATGTTTCCAAGTCATTGTAAATAATTCTAACTTTCTTAGAGATAAAACAAAGAATTCTCAACTGATGAACACTGAATGACTGAGAAGCAACTAAAGAAATGTTCAACATCCTTAGTCATCAGGGAAATGCATATCAAAACAACTCTGAGATTCCACCTCACACCAGTCAGATTGTCTAGGATAAAAGACTCAGGTGACAGCAAATGCTGGAGAGGTTGTGGAGAAAGAGAAACACACCTTCATTGCTGGTGGGATTGCAAATTGGTACAACCACTCTGGAAATCAGTGTGGCTGTTCTTCCAGAAATTGGACATAGTTCTACCAGAGGACCCAGCTATACCACTCCTGAGCATATATCCAAAAGATGCTCCAACACATAATAAGGACACATGCTCCACCATGTTCATAGCAGCTTTACTTATAATAGCCAGAAACTGGAAACAACTCAGATGTCCCTCAACAGAGGAATGGATACAGAAACTGTGGTACATCTACATAATGGAGTACTACTCAGCTATTAAAAACAATGAATTTATGAAATTCTTAGGGAAATGGATGGATCTGGAGAGTATCATCCTGAGTGAGGTAACCCAATCACAAAAGAACACACATGGTATGCACTCTCTGATAAGTGGTTATTAGCCCAGAAGTTTGGAATACAGGAAGAACAACCCACAAACCACAAGAAACTTAAGAAGAAGGAAGACCAAAAGGTGGACATTTCATTCCTTCTTAAAAGGGGGAACCAAATACCCACAAAAGCAGTTGCAGAGATTAACTATGGAGCAGAGACTGAAGGAAGGACAAGCCAGCCTAAATATAGCTATCTCCTGAAAGGCTCTGACAATACCTGACTTATACAGATGTAGAGGCTCACAACCATCCATTGAACTGAGTACACGGTCCTCAATGAAGGAGTTAGAGAAAGGACCTACGGAGCTGAAGGGTTTGCAGCCCCTTCAGACGTACAACAATATAAACTAACTAGTACCCTCAGAGCTCCCAGGGACTAAAACTCCAACCAAAGAGTTCACATAGGGGGACTCATGGCTCCAGCAGCATGTATATAGCAGAAGATGGCCAAGTCGGTCATCAGTGGGAGTCTGCAAAGATTTACATATGTGTATATAATAAATATTTCATTCATTTATTTAACTAAATTCTTTATATATCATTACTTTCAGAAGTATATCATGCCAGATTATATTCTTTCAAGATACCATAGGAAATGTGATTTTTAATATTGTTGAGAGCTCATTTTGTGTTACTAAAATTAGTAGATAGGGCAAAAGTGAAAGTGATGCAAATAAATAGACTTTTTTTATTTTAGCAATGAGAATTCAGCATTTCATATAATTTCATAAAACTGGATGATGCAATGTTGAGCACTTTGGGATGTGGAAGTGGGTGTGGGCTCGCTGGTGTGAGCAGTCTCAGATATATTCTATCCACAGCTGCCTCCAGTCCTGGGTGCTGAGTGATAACTCACTTTATTGTCATTAGCCAGTTGCAAGGAGGCCAGCAAGGAATGGCACACCTCAAAAGCAGGCTGGTACAGACATTAGGTGAGGATAAGAATCTGGTTCATTGGCTGTGATAATCTGGAAAAGCATTCATCTCAGAGAAAGAGTAACTTGTAAAGTCCTCTTCTTCAAACTTGGTACAAATGTCAAGCAAATCATTCAGTCTCACTCTTTGTTGTTCTCTTTCCTACAAGCCACTTCCCAAGTTAATTGTCTATGACTCCATTGGGTATATAAATACATTTGAAATATATAAGCTGTTCTGAAAACCATAGTATAATATAAAAATCTGAAATAAACAGTACTACTAATAGAGAGGCTGAGATAAGAGAAGCAAGATTTCAAGACCCTTATGTTGTACACAGAAAGACACTGTCACAAAGAAACTGAAAGTACATATAGTTTGTACAATATTGGACCTATTTCTCCAATTACCAAATTAGAAAGTCCATTGGATGACAATCAACAAATTTCTAATTCCTCATATTTTTGGATTTCAATCACTTAGGATATGTTGACAATATTAATTTTCATATTAAGATATTAAGAAAAGGTAATTGTCACTTTCTGTTGTTTTTGTTGTAAGAAGTGGAATTAGATTTGTGTAGATTTGTTGAAATATTACTTTCTTGCTTCTTCTAGGGTGTAGTTTTGCTCCTTATGTTGATGTTTTCCATCTATTATCCTTTGTAGGGCTGGATTTGTGGAAAGATATTGTGTAAATTTTGTTTTGTCATGGAATATCTTGTTTTCTCCATCTATGGTAATTGAGAGTTTTGCTGGGTATAGTAGCCTGGGCTGGCATTTGTGTTCTTGTAGGATCTGTATGACATCTGCCCAGGATCTTCTAGTTTTCATAGTCTCTGGTGAGAAGTCCCTCGTAATTCTGATAGGTCTGCCTTTATATGTTACTTGCCTTTTTTCCCTTACTGCTTTTAAAATTCTTTCTTTGTTTAGTAAGAATTAAACAGTTTGTTTGTTTCTTTGTTTGTTGTTTTTATTATTATGTGTTGGGAGGAATTTCTTTTCTGGTCCAGTCTATTGGGAATTCTGTAGGCTTCTTGTATGTTCATGGGCATCTCTTTCTTTAGGTTAGGGAAGTTTTCTTTTACAATTTTGTTAAAGATATTTACTGGCCCATTATATTGGAGTCTTCACTCTCTTCTATACCTATTATCCTTAGGTTTGGTCTTTTCATTGTATCCTGGATTTCCTGGACATTTTGGATTAGGAGCTTTTTGCATTTTCTTTGACTGTTGTGTCAATGTTTTCTATGGTGTCTTCTGCCCCTGAGATTCTCTCTTCTATCTCTTGTATTCTGTTCCTGATGCTTTCCTCTATCACTCCTGATTTCTTTCCTAGGTTTTGTATCTCCAGGGTTATCTCTCTTTCTGATTTCTTTATTGTTTCTATTTCCATTTTTAGAATTCTATTTCCCTCACTTGTTTGATTGCGTTTTCCTGTAGTTCTTTAAGGGATTTTTTTGTTTCCTCCTTAAGAGCTTCTAGCTCTTTACCTCTATTCTCCTGTATTTCTTTGAGGGTACTATTTATGTCTTTCTTAAGGTCCTGTCTCATCATCTTGATAAGTGATTTTAGATCTGAATCTTGAGTTTCTGGTGTGATGGTGTGTCCAGGAGTGGCTATGGTGGGAGAACTGGGTTCTGATGATGCCAAGTAACCTTGGTTTGTGTTGTTTATTTTCTTACGCTTGCCCCCCACCATCTGGTTATCTCTAGTACTATCTGCTCTTGGTAACTCTGACTGGAGTCAGTCCTTCCTGTGATCCTGGTTGTAACAGAACTCAGAATCATGCAGTCTCTGTGACTCTGTGGTTCTGGGATCCTGTGACTCTGGGCTTGTTAGAGCACCTGGAAGTGCAGCAGCTTCCTCTAGGTGTTGTGTGACTGGCTGTGGAGCCTGGGCCCAAGGTCTGCTCAGGACACCAGCCCAGAGAGACTGGAAGGAACCTGAGCCACTCTGCTGGTGGAGTTCCTGTGTGCCTGGTCCTGCTGGTCCCAGTTACTCCCGGTGTTGGGACAGATGTTGGGTCCTCCTCACTTCTGATCCTAAGACTGTCAGAGCGCCTGGAGTGGAGCTTCCTCTGGGTGTTGTGAGACTGGCTGCAGAGCTTGTGCCCAAGGTCCGCTCAGGACACCAACTGGTTTGTGAGAATTTTATTGAGTATCTTTGCATCAGTGTTCTTAAGAGAAATTGGTCTGAAGTCCTCTTTCTTTGTTGGGTATTTGTGAGGTTTTGGTATTAGCGTAACTGTGGCTTCACAGAAAGAATTGGGTCATGTTCCTTATATTTCTGTTTTGTGGAATAGATTGAAGAACATTGGTATTAGGTCTTCCTTGAAGGTCTGATACAATCCTACACTAAACCCATCTGGTCCTGGGCTTTTTTGATTGGGGAACTTTTTTTTTTTTTTTTTTTTTTTTTTTTTTTTTTTGGTTTTTCAAGACAGGGTTTCCCTGTATAGCCCTGGCTCTCCTGGAACTCACTCTATAGACCAGTCTGGCCTCAAACTCAGAAATCCACCTGTCTCTGCCTCTCAAGTGCTGGGATTAAAGGCATATGCCACCACTTCCCAGCTGATTGAGAGACTTTTAATGACTGCTTCTATTTCAATTGAGGTTCTCAGATTAGTTAGATGGTTTATTTGGCCCTAATTTAACTTTGGTGTTTGATATCTGTCTAGAAAATTGCCCATTTCATCCAGATTTCCCAGTTTTGTTGAGTATAGGATTTTGTAGTAAGAAATTTCATTCCTTCTTAAAAGGGGGAACCAAATACCCATGGAAGGAGTTGCAGAGATTAACTATGGAGCAGAAACTGAAGGAAGGACAAGCCAGCCTAAATATAGCTATCTCCTGAGAGGCTCTGACAATACCTGACTAATACAGATGTAGAGGCTCACAGCCATTCATTGAACTGAGTACACGGTCCTCAATGAAGGAGTTAGAGAAAGGATCTATGGAACTGAAGGGTTTGCAGCCCCTTAGGATGACCAACAATATGAACTAACTAGTACCCTGAGAGATCCCAACCACCAGCCAAGGACTATACAGGGTGAGACTGAATGTTTTGGCAGCATGTGTGTAGGAGAAGATTGCAAATTCGATCATCAATAGGAGAAGATTTTGTGCCCCAGTGTAGGGGAATGCCAGGGCCAATAAGTGGGAGAGGGTAGGGTGGCAGGCATAGGGAGGCGGGAGGCAACAGGGGCTTGTTCTTGTTGGTTTTGTTTGTTTGTTTGTTTGTTTGTTTTTTGGAGGGGAAACTGGGAAAGGAGAAATTTACATGTAAATAAAGAAAATATCTAATAAAAGTCAGATTAAAAAAACGAAATGATGGTTTTTTGAATTTCCTCAGATTTAATAGCTCCCTTTTCATTTCTAATTTTTTTAATTTGGATACTGTCTTTGTGCCCTCTGGTTAGTCTAGCTAAGGGTTTATCTATCTTGTTGATTTTCTCAAAGAAACAGCTCCTGGTTTTGTTGATTGTTTTGTTTCCACTTGGTTAATTTCAGCCCTTAGTTTGATTATTTCTTGCCATCTACTTCTCTAGAGTGCATTTGCTTCTTTTTGATCTAGAGCTTTCAGATGTGCTGTTAAGCTGCAAGTGTATGCTCTCTCCAGTTTTTTTTTGGAGGCTCTCAGAGTTACGAGTTTTCCTCTTAACACTGCTTTCCTTGTGTCCCATAAGTTTGCATATGTTTTGGTTTCATTTTCATTGAATTCTAAAAAATCTTTAATGTCTTTCTTTCTTACTTGACCATGTTATCATTGAGTAGAGCATTGCTTAGCTTCCATGTGTATGTGGGGTTTTTTGGGTTTTGTTGTTGTTGTTGTTATTGAAGACCAGCCTTAGTCCATGGTGATCTGCATGGGATTATTTCAATCTTCTTGTATTTGTTTAGTCCTGTTTTGTGATCAATTATATAGTCAGTTTTGTAGAAGGTACCATGAGGTGCTGAGAAGAAGGTATATGCTTTTGTTTTAGGATGAAATGTTCTATAGATATCTGTTAAATCGATTTGCTCCATAACTCCTGTTAGTTTCACTGTGTCAGTGTTTAGTTTCTGTTTCCATAATCTGTCCCTTGATAAGAATGGGGTGTTGAAGTCCATCACTATTATTGTGTATGGAGCAATGTGTGCTTTGAGCTTTAGTACAATTTCTTTTATGAATGTGGTTGCCCCTGCATTTGGAGCACATATGTTCAGAACTGAGAGTTCTTCTTGGTAGATTTTTTCTTTTTTTGATGAGTATGAAGTGTCCTTCCTTTTCTATTTTGATAACTTTTTGTTGAAAGTAGATTTTTCTCCAGCTTGTTTCTTGAGCCTATTTGCTTGGAAAAGTGTTTTCAAGCCCTTTACTCTGAGTTAGTGTCTGTCTTTGACACTGAAGTGTTTTTCCTGTATGCAGAAAAATGCTGGGTCCTGTTTATGTATCCAGTCTCTTAGTCTATTTCTTTTTATTGGGGAATTGAGTCCATTGATGTTAAGAGATATTAAGGAATAGTGGTGGTTGCTTCTGTTGCCTGTTATTTTTGTTGTTACAGGTGGAATTATGTTTGTGTCATTATCTTATTTTGGGTTTGTTAAAGAAGTTTACTTTCTTGCTTTTTCTAGGATGTAGTTTCCCTCCTTGTGATGGGCCTGGATTTGAGGAAAGATATTGTGTAAATTTGGTTTTGACATAGTATATCTTGGCTTCTCCATCTATGGCAATTGAGTTTTGCTTGTTATTATAGCCTGGGCTGGCATTTGTGTTCTCTTAGAGTCTGTATGTCATTTGCCCAGGATCTTCTAGCTTTCATAGCCTCTAGTGAGAAGTCTGGTGTAATTCTGATAGTGCTGTCTTTATATGTTACTTGACCTTTTTCCATTACTAGTTTTAATACTTTGTTTTGTACATTTGCTATTTTGACTATTATGTGACAGGAGAAATTTCTTTTCTGGTTCAATCTATGTGGAGTTTTGTAAGCATGTTGTATGGTTTTGGACTTCTCTTTCCTTTGGTTAGGGAAATTTTCTTCTATAATTTTGTTGAAAAAAAAATTTTTTTTTAGATATTTTCTTTATTTACATGTAAATTTTCCCTTTCCCAGTTTCCCCTCCAAAAAACAAACAAACAAACAAACAAAAACAACAAGAACGTTTAACTTCTTTTGCCTCTCCCCTCCCCATGCCTGCCACCCCACCCTCTCCCACTTATTGGCCCTGGCATTCCCCTACACTGGGGCACAGAACCTTCACAAGGCCGAGATCCTTTCCTCCTATTGATGATCAAATTTGCAATCCTCTACTATATACATGCTGCCAGAACATTCAGTCCCACCCTGTATAGTCCTTGATTGGTGGTTGGGTCCCTGGGAGCTCTGAGGGTACTAGTTAGTAATTGTTGTTCATCCTAAGGGGCTGCAAACCCTTCAGCTCCATAGAACCTTTCTCTAACTCCTTCATTGGGGACAGTGTACTCAGTTCAATGAATGGTTGTGAGCCTCTACATCTGTATTAGTCAGGTATTATCAGAGCCTCTCAGGAGATAGCTATATGCTTGTCCTTCCTTCAGTCTCTGCTCCATAGTTAATCTCTGCCACTCCTTCTGTGTATGTTTGGTTCCCCTTTTTAAGAAGGAATGAAATGTCCACCTTTTGGTCTTTCTTCTTCTTAAGTTTCTTGTGGTTTGTGGGTCATTCTTCCTATATTCCAAACTTCTGGGCTAATAATCACTTATCAGAGAATGCATACCATGTGTGATCTTTTGTGATTGGGTTACCTCACTCAGGATGATACTCTCCAGATCCATCCATTTCCCTAAGAGTTTTTACTGGCCCTTTCAGTTGGGAATCTTCACTTTCTTCTATACCTACTATTCTTAATGTTTGGTCTTCTCATTTTTTCCTAGATTTCTTGGAAGTTTGGGTTTATGAGCTTTTTGTGGTTTGCAATTCTTTGACTGTTGTGTTAATGTTTTCTATGGTATCTTCTGGCCCTAAGATTCTCTCTTTTATCTATCATATTCTGTTGGTAATGCTTGCATCCATGACTGTTGATCTTTCTCATAGGCTTTCTATTTCCAGGATTTTCTCACTTTGTGATTTCTTTATTGTTTCTATTTCAATTTTTAGATCCTGAGTGGTTTTGTTTAATTCCTTCACCTATTTGGTTATGTTTTCCTGTACTTTTAAAGGGATTTTTGTGTTTCCTCCTTAAAGGCTTCTGCCTGTTTACCTGTGTTCTCCTGTATTTCATTAAGGGAGTTATTTATGTCCTTCTTAAAGTCCTGTATCATCTTCCTAAGAAGTGATTTTAAATCCTATTCTTGCTTTTCTGGTGTGATGGGGTATCTGGGACCTACTATGATGGGAGAATGGGTTCTGATGATGCCAAGTAACCCTGTTTTCTGTTGCTTATGTTCTTGTACCTGCTTCTCTTCATCTGAATATCTCTGGTGGTTGCTGGTCTTGCTGCCTCTGACTGTTGCTTATCCTTCCTGCAAGCCTGTGTGTCAGTACTCCTGGGAGACCAGTTTTCTCTGGGAAGAATTTGAATATGGAGATTTGTGGCACAGAGTCAGCTATGGGTGCATATAGAAACCAGAAGTATCCTGCCCCAGACTGCTCCTTGGTTCCTGTGCCCTGAGGGCTCTGAGCAGGTCTCTCAGAGGAGAATTGATGGTCTTAGCTTTGCCCACAGGTGTGTCAGTACTCCGGAAGACCAGCTCTCTCCTGGTGGTATTTAGGTATGGATAGCTGTGGCCCAGGATCAGCTCTGGGTTTTGTGGCACAGGGTCAATTCTGGGCAGAGATGGATACCCCCAAAGCTTTCTTACATTTTGGTTGTGAGCCTAGCCTTTAACAGCTGAGCCATCTCTCTAGGAACCCCTGCCTCCCCCAAAAAAGCTTTCTTAATCACCAACTCATCTTAATCATCAATCACCAGCTTTTCTTACCCATCATCTCTGAAGGATTGAAGAAATATTTTGATTTTTGTGTCATTCTTAACTTTTAATTTAATATGTGAGATATATGTATTCATGTGTATCTAGGAGACAGGTACTCGTTTGTTTACCTTTTGTATAGTTCTGTCTCAGATCTGAGTGAACTTTTTTTTATTGGAGAGAGGAGAGATACTCATTTACATTGGGAAAAGAAAGAGAACTTCTAAGTCTATTGCTGTTTTTGATTCTCATGAGCACCATGAAGCTCCTCTCCAAGCTTGCATAAATCAAAGAGTTGCTAGAGGAAAGAGATTCTGAACTACAGAACTACTTGTAAGTTAGGGAGAGACTCCTGGAAATGCAGCTCTCAGAAGTCATTGTAGTTTATGTGGTGGGCTTTTTTGGTATGAACCTGCCTTTGAGTCACTCATGTTCCTGTAAATCAGCCTTCACTCATCCTCATATAAGTAACCCTAATAAGTTCACTAGTTCACTAAGCTTGACTGGAGTTAAATCATTTCTTTGGTCCACAACATCTGGAATAGACAGACAGTTACTCATGTCTCTCCATTAAATGTCGCAATAATTAATGGTGCATCATATTTTTCTAAGACAGTTTGAACCACAGACTGGACCTTAACAATAGACCAAAGACCTGAATTCACCCAAGTCCACTTGAACCAATTAGTTTACTGTAGGTTTTTCTGTTTGTTAGATTGCTTGTTTGTTTGTTTGTTTGTTTTTCTTTTAGCAAGTTACTCTGAATTGACACATTCTGTTCAGTAGAGGGAATGTCTTGAAAAGTTGAAAGTTACAGGATTCATGATGTTCACTCACCAGTATTATGTAATTAGTAAGTAATTAGTGGGAGACTAGAACCAGCTGAATGGTCAGGAGGGGATTCTGTTGAACTGAGTTGCCTTAAAGATATTCTGGCTTTCAAATCAGCTTGAAATAGTATAGAGAACATCATTTGGAAGTTATCATCTATATGGGAGTAGGCTTTTAGTCATGCAGTTGATTTTGAGTTCAACCTCACTTTTTTTTTTATTACCTCTCAGCCCATCTCACACAGAAAATTGAAAACATAACAAAGCAAAACAAAAACAGCTAATTAATTTAAAAAGTTAGACTTTAGTTTCTTCTCTTGGTTTTTCATGATTCTGAACCTGGGATAAGGACAAGTGTGTTTGTGTTGACTGACCAGAAAAAAATCTCCATCAATATTGGTCCTAACCCACAGTTCCTATGTGAGTGGTACTTGAAGGTCTATGAGTTATCTGAAGATGTAGTTTAAAGATAAGGGTGTCATATAGGATACAGTGAACTAGGTAGATTGATTAAAATAAACTTTTTGTTGTTAATGGGTATGTTGGTGTTGTGGAGGTGGTTGTGGTGATTGTAGTAGTTGTATGTGTGTGTGTGTGTGTGTATGTGTTTGTGTGTGTTTGTTTTATAACCTACTCAGTCTGTATTATGTTAATTGTATATATGTTTTCATGAATGACCATTTAGTATTGGATAACGAATTAGTGTGTTCATCCACAGAAAAAAATATTATTTCCACTTTATAGCATTTCCACTTATATATTTCCTTGGGATGTGGCCTGTTAGGCTTTATCTTTCCATGATTATTGGTGTTCTTGTTCAATTCATGTATAGGCATCCATATGGGTAATGTTTTGGGGTCTTGCTCCTGAAATTCCTAGAATATAGAATGTCATAGCAAATATTAGGTTCTGGTGCTTGCTGACTTTCCAGCCCTTCTTTCTGTAATAGTTCTTGAATATCATGTGCTCGAGTGAATTGTAGGTGTATGGGTTCTACAATTCTGTCTTTTCTATAGTTGTCTCTTGTATGCTGCAAGGATAATTTTTACTTGATGAGGGGTGAGGTCTTACCTTGTTATGTGTCAGAAATAAGAGTTAATTTCATTATATTGGTGAAAATTGTTACCATAATAAGATTTAGATGTTGAGACACATAAAGGAGAACATGCTCATAAATTCTGTATGCAAAGTAAAATCTTTAGTAAGAGAGAATTCTATATATTTCAAAATATTTATTGTTTATTTATATGAAAACATTCTTTTTTTTTTTCTTTTTGAGACAGGGTTTCTCTGTGTAGCTCTGGCTGTCTTGGTCCCAGAACAAACCAGGCTGGCCTCAAACTCAGAAATCTGCCTTCCTCTGCCTCCCAAGTGCTGGGATTAAAGGCGTGTGCCACCACCGCACAGTGAAAACATTCTTTAAATTGTAGAATATACCCATGGGATAGATTTTCTTACTGTCTAAGTGTCATTTATTTGTTTATTTAATTAATAAATACAAGTACATGTTCAACATCTTTTATAGGTGCTTTCAGTGATATTTTCATAAAATTTGAAATCCATGAAATGAAAACTGAGGGTCTGTAATATGTTAAAATGATAAGAAATATATATGTAATTATAATCTATATTCTTCAAAACTCTTATATGTTCACATACATATAAAGTAGGTTTTTTTCCCGTGAAAAGAAACTTAAATAAATCTTCTGGAGTTGTTTATCTTTACTTGTTACTAATTGTGAGGTCGTGTAAGGACAGCAAGGGAAAGAAAAATACCAGACACATGTACATAAAAGGTTTTGCCACTCCAATGGAGTAGATTCATTGGAGAACATGGGGTGGCCATGCCCTAGTCAACAAACACCATGTTCACTAAGCCTTTCATTTGTTCAGGGCTTCTTCCTCTCTTATGTGCCTGCAGATTTCCCACAGGGTGACTGGGGCACAGTACAATGGCTTGATATTTTTATAGATCATAGCTGACTAGGACTACTAATTGCTTCCATCTCTTGGAAACTTGCAGTGTCCTCTTAGTAAAGAAGAGTTAAAGGAAACTTTCATGATTGATCCAGCTCAAATAATCTAAATCATTGTAGACTTAATTTTTTTGTTAGTGTTTGTGGATTCTCCATAATGATTTCCAGAGAGGCTGCATCCATTTGAACTTCTTTAACTGCAAATAAGCATCCTCTTCCACCACACTTCCCTTCCCCACCATTTGTTGTTAGTTGTAAGAAGAGCAATGAGTACTTAGCGTAAATAAGCAGCAGAGTCTGTCTCTCTCACTACTAAGAATAGTTCAATAACAGGAAAACAAACTTCTTTCAGTAAATCTGAGAAAGGTATGACATAAGGTATTGGACAATTATAGAAAGCACAAGCTAAATGTTTCTATTTGTGCACTGTTTTGAGCATCTGCTACTATATCTACTTACCTATCTCATCAGATTAGAAAGTTTACTTTGTCCCACCATTTAAGAGCATATTCACATGTAGAACTTTTAAATATAGAGAGGCAAAGGGGACTGTCCAATGATTTTAATAATACTTTTTTATGATTTTTCTTAAATCATAGTGTTGATGACCTAGATACTATTTTTTTACTTAAAGTTCTAAAGTAGGTTTTGATGTTGAGATATCGGGTAATTTATTATAGCTATGTAGATTTAAATAAAGACCATTTCAATGTGTACTGTGATTGGCTTAATAAATTTGATTGCTAGATTGAGGTTTAGTCAATATATGAAATTTATCATGAATGAATAATTGAATAAGAAATATAGATATTTCATAAGTACACATATGTACAACATTTATTTGAACATGTTTGTCTGAGGAAATGTAACTCTTGACTCTCTCACATAACCAAAAAGAAAATTATCTTCCTACAGGGACATTTGTTCAGGTGAAAAATTTATGCTGCTATAATCAATTCAGAATCAAAATAGAGTGATGGCCTCAGAGAAGTCCTTTTGTGCTCAGTATGCCCTCAATACATACTTGTGACATGAAGTCCATGTATGTGACATCTGAAAATATACACTATAGAACCTCCACAGCAGATTGTTTATATTCCTTTCTATTTATTTTCCAGAGTTCAATTTTGATACATGAAAAGAGCAAAGTTAGAGCATGCCTCTTGGCTTGACACAGATGGAAAGTTTATATATCAAACTTTTATTAATTTTGTGAATATGTGCCCATTGCTTCCCTGCTCTACTGTTTCCTTGTTTTTTTTTTTTTTCCTTGAATGAAGGGGAAAAAAATCTCATATACTTTCTTCATAATCTCTTACCTAGACATTGCTAGGTAGTGATAAGTGTAGCTAATTATTTAGTCCTCGTAGTTTCTCTGTGTTTCTCATTATTTTTAAAAATTGATATTGCTTCAGGCAACTGAGGGTAGGGCTAGCTATATACACTGGAATAAATATGATACACATTTATCTGCTTATTTACTCTTCATATTTTATTATTGACCATTTACTTCCACCATTAGCTCTCAAAGAAGAAAAAAGGACTAGCTAATGTTAGTTTTCCCAAATTTTATAAGGTTATGTGTCTTCATGTCTACACTAAAAATGAGTGAACTGATGTTGGCATAGTATAGGGAACTAAAATAAATCTACAAGTACTTGGTAACTATAGGTAAATGTATCCTATGGGGCAAGTATCTGACAGAAAAGAAAAAGATCCCCTTAGTGAATGATTCCTGAGACTGAAAAGATTATCATACATGTTTGCATGTAGTCATGAACTAGCACAGTTGTGCACAATGCTCGCATTCAGTGTTCTAATATATATTATAGAATATTATATATATTAGCATGTTTGATACAACAGCACCTTAAAAATGGTCAGTGTGCCATGCATGAGCTACATGATTTAGAAATGCTGAACAACAGAAAAAAAATGATGTTGAGAGAATTTGTTTTGTATTCAAATAATGAGTGCATGAATATTGGCATGAGCATTCCTTTGCATAAAATCAAATGAAGAATATGTATTTTCTCAGTGCTGAACCTTTGGAAAGTAATGATTTTCATGATATTTTGGGGTTGTGATGAGTTTAGAGTAAGTTATTTGCATACTGTACATAGGCTTGAAACCTAGCTGACTCAAATACTTATAAAGTCATGAGGTACTAAGGAATTACTATGTACAAATTTAGACTTTTACTGCATTATATAAAGGATAGACATTTTTATATGATTTACCTAATTCTCATCTTAACAGAAATTAATATGCACACATAAGAAGAAAATAAACAAAAAAATAAATGATGCAAATAAATATATCTTCGTTTGCTTCTCATCACAAGAGATCAACATTTCCTTCACCAAAATTTGCAATATCCCTAGGGTGCTGTGTGTAGTGCAAACAACATCTAGATGGAGATCAGTTCTTCTCTATAGGGAAATATAAGACTTTTATGATGGAAAGAATGAAATCATTAGCAAGGTGTAATAGCTTCTTTGGGATTAGACCTGTATGTTGTTTAGGGAACATGATATGGAACTTTGGTTATTGAATATGTACAACATTTTAGCAGCATGTTTTAAAGAATCTTAGACAGTGACAATAGAAGTTGAAGCATCCAAGTGAAGATGAATGGTGTCCTACCGATCACATTTATAGTCATTCTGAATGTGGAATTTATAATCGGCACCTTTGGCAATGGATTCATAGCAGTGGTGAACATAAAGGACTTGGTCAAGGGAAGAAAGATCTCTTCAGTGGATCAGATCCTCATTGCTCTGGCCATCTCCAGAATTGCACTGCTGTTGTTAATATTAGTGAGTTGGTGGATATATATACTTTACCCAGGACAATGGATGACTGAAAGAATAGTTGGCATAATACACAGTATATGGACAACATTCAACCAGAGTAGTCTCTGGTTTGCTACAAGTCTCAGCATCTTTTGTTTTTTCAAGATAGCAAATTTTTCCAACCCTATTTTCCTTTATTTAAAGGTCAGAGTTAAAAGAGTCATGACAGGGACATTGATAATATCTTTGATTCTCTTGGGCTTAAATATTATAGTTCTTAATGCACATGATAACATTTTAATCACCGAATATAACCTAACTATGTTTAACAGCTTGATCTTGAATAACACACAACTTTCTATGTTATTTCCATTTGCCAACACCGTGTTTGGGTTCATACCTTTTGCTGTGTCACTGGTCACTTTTCTCCTTCTTGTTTTTTCCCTTTGGAAACATCAGAGGAAGATGCGAAACAGTACCCATGGATGTAGAGATGCCAGCACCAAGGCCCACATCAGAGCCTTGCAGACGTTGATTGCCTCCATCATCTTGTATTCCATTTTCTTCCTGTCTCTTGCTGTCAAGGTTTGGAGTTCTCTGCTTCTGGAAAGAACATTGCTGCTTTTGATCACACAGGCTGCAAGAACAGCCTTTCCCTCGGTGCACTCCTGGGTCCTGATTCTGGGCAATGCTAAGCTGAGAAAGGCATCTCTCTCTGTAATCCTGTGGTTGAGGTGCAGGCAGAAAGATGGAAACACTAGAGTGCACAGACCTGGCGTTCATTTATGTGGATCATCTTGAATATCTTAGAGGAAAATGGATTACCAGAAATTCTTGTATTTATAAATTTCTAAATTTGAATTACATAAAAAATGTGTATTATATTTTCAAATTATGAGATAGTGGTTTATAAGATAAATACTCTCTAAGCATCTTCCAGTCTTTTTAGAACATAGAAAAAACATGTTTGTTGGATACAAAATTGTATAAATGTAGTTCTCCTGAATGCCAGAAATGGTTATAATATAATAACCATTATATTACAATATAATATAATAATTTTATAAGTTAATTCATCTTAATTATCTAACAATAAGTAATCTAAATATAGGATATATATTTACACTATTCCTTAAAGCAGAATTTCATATTTTTATAGATCTTGTTTGTTAGGATAATTTGTCAACTAGCAAAACTTGGATCACCTTGGATGAAGAAACTTCATTTGAGAAAACACCTCCATCTAACTGGGCAGTCAGTATGTCTGTGAAATATTTTATTAATTTATGGTTGATGTGAGTAGGCACAACTCACTTTTGGTAGTGCCACTTCTAGGATGGTGGTCCAGGCTTGTATAAAGTAGCAGACTTGGGAATCCATGAAAGGCAAGCCGACAAGCAGCATCCCTTCTTAGCCATTTCACCAGTTTCTGCCCCCAGACTGTTGTCTTGATTACTTCCCTGACTTCAAGGTTGAATGAGTTAGGAGTTGAAATACACACATTCCTCCCAAACTTGCTTTTTTGGTCATAATGTTTGCCACAACAGTAGACAGCAAAGTAGGATATATACTTAAAAATATTTTTATATATGAAAAGCTTAAATACTATATGGGAAATGACATAAACCATAAGGATTATGGGAAATAGTATAGGATGTTCATCATTTAAAATGTAAGACTTAACTAACAATTTTGAAAAGCATTTTGAAGCCATGTATTTGCATTTTACTATGTTGGTTAACAACCAGTTTGCCACAGGAACGAAAATTTAGAGTAAGACATAACTGACCAACAGTAAATAAATGTAGATTGTTTTATACGGTTCCATGCTATGAATGACACAAATGAGAGGTTTAAAAAGTGAATTTACTCTGTGGGTCCTCAGTTCTTGTCCAGCAGGATATGGAAATATGCAACCTCAGGAGGAGGGAGGTATGGGGACACTCTAGAATGTACCAGAGACCTGGATGGTGAGAGAATCTGAGGACTCAAATGGAAGGACCTTAAATGAAATAAAAGCCTTGTTTATAACCAAAAAGTGGAAACAACCCAGATGTCCTTCAATAGAGGGATGAATAAAGAAAATGTACATTTACACAATGGAGTACTACTCAGCTATTAAAAACAACAAATTTATGAAATTCTTAGAGAAATAGATGGATCTGGAGAATATCATCTTGAGTGAGGTAACCCAATCACAAAAGAACATACTTGGTGTGCAGTCACTGATAAGTGGATATTCACCCAGAAGCTCGGAGTACTCAAAATATAATCCACAAACCACAAAAAACTCAAGAATGAAAACCAAAGTGTGTATACTTTAATCCTTCTTATAAGGGGGAGCAAAATACCCATGGAAAGAGTTGCAGAGACAAAGTATGGAGCAGAGAGTGAAGGAAGGACAATACAGAGACTGTTTGCTCCACGGGGGAATCCTTCCCATATTCAATCAGCTATCCCAGACACTATTGTGGATGCCAGCAAGTGCTGGCTAACAGAAGCCTGATATAACTGTCTCCTGAGAGGCTCTGACAGTGCCCGACTAATACAGAAGTAGAGGCTGACAGCCATTCATTGGACTGAGCACAGGGTCCCCAATGAAGGAGCTAGAGAAAGGACCCAAGGAGCTGAAAGGTTTGCAGTCCCTTAGGACAAGCAATAATATGAACTAACTAGTACCCTCAGAGCTCTCAGGGAGTAAACCACCAACCAAAGCGTACACATGGTGGGACTCATGGATCCAGCTGCATATATAGCAGAGGATGGCCTAGTTGGTCATCAATGGGAGGAAAGGCTCTTGGTCCTGTGAAGGTTCTATGCCCCAGTGTAGTGGAATGCCAGGGCCAGAAAGTGAGAAAGGGTGGGTTGGTGAGTAGGGGGAAGGGGAGGGAACAGGTTTTTCTTTTTCCTAAAGGGAAACTGGGAAAGGAGATATAATTTGAAATGTAAATAAATAAAATATCCAATAATAATAAAAGAAATGCCCTGCACATGGGAAGAGGGAACTTATAGAGTCTACCCCCTGTAAGGACATCAAGCAGAGGGATTGGCTTGCCATCTCACAGTCATAAATGCTGACTCAGAACTGGTCCTGTCTAGAACTCCAGGGACAAAATGGAGAAAAGCCTGAGGGATAGGATGCCCAGTGACAGGTCCAAAATGGGTTCCAGTTCAAGGGGAGCCTCTAAGGCCTGACACTATTACTGATGCTATGGTATGCTTATAGACAGGAGCCTGGCATTGCAGCCCTCCGAGAGGCCCAACAAGCAGCTGAGTGAGATGTAGATACTTAAACCCAACCAATAGACAGAAGCCAGGGACCCCTGTGGTTGAATTAGGGAAAAGCTAGAAGAAGCTGAGGAGGAGGGCACCCCATAGGAAGGCCAGTAGTCTCAGCTAGCTTTTCCAAGGCCCCTGGCACATGTACAGCAGAGGACTGCCTGGTGTGTGCTCAGTGAGAAGATGCACCTAAACCTCTAGAGACTAGAGGCCCCTGGGAATGGGGAGGCTTGGAGGATGGCGGGCAGTTGGGGGAGTGAGGGTGACAAGGTGAAGACATCCTCTTGGAGATAGGGGAGGAGGAAGGTGATGAGGAACTGTGGGAGAGCAGACAGGCAGAAGGATAATAACTGGAATGTAAAAAGGATTAAAGATATTTTTTAAAATTGAATTTATAAAGAATTTTTAAAATAATATAGTTGCAAGAGGGTTAGAAGAAGGAAATATTCCATAAGCACTTTATATACAATGAAGTGGTTCATATCCATAGCAATTTTAAATTTTATATTTCATTTAAAAATAAAAATTTTCAAGTTGCTGTTTCCACTGTTGCTGTTGTTTGGGCAGATTCTTTCTTAGTTCTCCTTATAGAATGCCTACATTTGTTTATTTGTTTAGAAATATAAACATTTCATAAACATCTTTTCTGCTCTCGACTTAACCGAAGTTCAAGCAATGATGCTTATATTTTTGGTTCACATATTTGGAGACATTATCTGGAGAAATAGATACCATTAAATAAACTGTGGGAAAGGCTTAGCATTAAATTGCTAGTATTTTTGCCATTTCCCTTCTTATCTATAGTTGTTCCTATGTACATTGTCTTTACCTTCTCTCATATTTATGAAATTTTAATAGTTTATATATGTACTATATACATATTATATAAACTCAATATGTGTAGTTGGTATAATGTTACTTATGTATATATATGCTTTTGGGAAAGAACATTTCATATTAGATAACTTATTCAGGGTTTACTCTTTTGTGATAAATATTTTCATGCACTTGTAGTGTTCTCTAGTTCCCTGTAGGTCTTTGTTTGGGGTTGGGGACCTTTGAGAATTCCCTATTCCATGGTAGCTTGTCTATTTGTATTTTTGAATTCAGGTCTTCTTAGGAAGCCCTATTGAGGCTTCATGGGAGTAGCTTCTCTGACATTTCTAGGAGGTTCAGTATCACAATAGAGTTCCTGTTCTTATTGCTTCTCTACCCTCTCTTCACAGTGCTTCAGGATCCTTAGGTGAGTAATTCTTTCATAGATAGATGAAGTAGGACTGGGAATCATTAGTGAGTTGTTCTCTGCATTTTGATCTGTTGTAACTATCTGTCATATTTTCTCTTTATTGCAAAGAGACGTTGCTTTGTTGAGGAATGAAAGCTACACTTTTCTGTATATATAAGAATATATATTTAGAATGCAGACAGGAATTACGTTAGCTTAGTAAAGTGGTGATGTAGTCTTTTCTATAAGATCTATGACCCAAGGATATCTCGGCAATTATGTTTAAAATTCATTCTCTGAGAATTTCATACATGTTCAAAATATATAATTAATGTATCTGTAGCATAGTTCCCTCCAGTTAACCCAGACAGCCCTCACCGACACATGTGTCTTCTACTTTCAATTCATTTTCATACTCTCACTAACAAGTGATATTAGTATGTTTAATGATGACAACTTCAATAACACATACATTTCTTTTAAATCTGAGTAATCATACTGTACAGACTAAATTTGGTTTATTCACAATAATAATATAGATTTGTATATATGGAGAGAGAGACAGAAAATGACAAAGAAAGAGACAGGCTCAAAAACAGAGAATGAGATTCAGAGAGAAAGGAAGAAGAGGGAGAGAGAGAGACAGAGAGACAGAAAGAGAGAGAGAGAGAGAGAGAGAGAGAGAGAGGACATAGAATCAAAGAACATGAGCAACAAATACAGGATGGAAATACTTAAAATATAGGACAAGACATATATAAAAGTCCTAAAAGAAATACATAAGTTAATATAAAATGGCACAGTTATAGACCAGTGTAATATATATGTATATATATATCACATATATATACATATATATTACACACATATACATAATATATAATATATACACATATAAAATACATATACATATAATAGGTTTACATTTTTATGTATTTTATTTCATATGTTTTATCTCATATACAGCTATCACATGTAAAACAAATAAATGAAAAATAATAGAAAACATGTGAAAAAGAGATTGGAGCATAAGCTGAGCTTGGTGGTTATAGGCCTGCAATCCTATCTACTCTGCAGGCTGAAAATGAGGAGTAGATTTCAGCTGTGTGTATAAAATTCTTCTAAACATTAGTTTAAAATTAATGTAATTAATTTAAATATTAAATTAACTTTTAACTATTAAGTATAGATAGGAGTGAGACCATAGTACAGATTAAATCACAAGTCATATGCTTCATAAAAAAGTATCTGCATCATTGCTCAGCAGATAAATACACTTGACTCTTACCCTGAAGACCTGAGTTCAAACACTGGGTACCAAAGAGTAGGGTAAATGCAATAATTGTAAGTTGCCATCTGGGTCTTAAAAGTCCACCACAAAGACACACATACATATATTAATTCACACACATACAACACACACAGACATAAACACAAACACACAAAGACATACACAAAATATGCAGAAGACATACATATAGACACACACATATACATATATACACACACACATATATATATACATACATGGACATACACACACATAAGCATATATATGTGTTATTTGTATATCAACATACACATATATACATATAAAACTTAAATTATTGGAAAAAGTGACTATTACCATATTTGATTATGAAAGAAGAGCATTTATAGCTTTAAAAGAATTTTTTTCATTACAGACAATAACTAATATCTTATCAAACCCTAATAATGCTTTTCAGAAACTAGATGAAATATTTACATGAATTTGTTGCTACTACAGATGTTTTTGGTGGTGGCGGTGGTCATTTTGTGTGTGTGTGTTTGTATATATTAATTGTAAACAATATAACTACAACACAATCTATCATCAGGCAAACATATGGAAATAAATTTTCCTAGAAGATCCAAAGCAAAATAAATAATTAATAAAAAAGTAACCAGTATTTCCATTCTTTTTCTTCATGGAGCTAATACATTTATTGAAATATACTGTGGATTTTGAGGAACATTTTTGTAATCTTCTGAAGACTGAGACTCATACACTACTTTAGTCTTTCCATGAATTCCACCACAATGGGTTTTAAAATTTAACCTGTGTCATCTATACTGGTGAATTCAATTTACATAGAGACTGGGCAAGACAAGGCCTTGCAACACAGTGAAGAACATTTGCCTTTATTTGCGTGCTAGCAAAATAGAATTCAGCTTGAGTTTGAAAATCAGTAACTGTAGATTAGGGACAATATGATGGAAATAGAGTATCCCTAGTTGAGATTTCATCTGGTTAGTGATACAATTTGCATTTGTAATTTTTGTTAATGTCCCCAAAGCATTGAAAACAATTGTGAGTTTGTCAGAGGAAACAACAAAAAGAAAAACAAAAACAAAGTCTGTATTCTACCAGGCAATGAAATTCACACTAATCAGGCTGGCTCCCGATTGGTTTCTTCATGAAAAGGAAGACACATTTGTTTATCTAGTCCACATAGTCCATCCAGGTTGATAAAATAGACAAGTGAAGATGTGTCTATAAAGCCTGTGATGGCTGTAGGCCCCATACATCTGCATTGCTTCAAGTCTCAGCAAGTTTTATCTTCTTAAGATAGCCAAATCATCCAATCTCACAAATTTCTCTTGAAATAAAAAGACAAATAACATTTCTTCGCTTCTGCAGGGAATTCAGTGCTTTTGATTCCCAAAGATGCCATGGTACCATTATTAGACAATACAACTTGCCTGAACAAATTTAAGTAAATATGTAGGAAAAATGTCTCATGGAAAACCAAATTGAGGCACATTTTCAACTTGTCAAATATGGCTACTTAATTTATGAAACTCTTCATGGTATTAGATCCCTGCTTCATTTCCCTTTGTTTACTGTCTGTGTGAGCAAACATCCTAGTAAGTTGAGGACTCATGGCTCACTGTCACTAGAAGTCATTACCATGGTCCACAGGAAGGGTTTGAAAACCAAAGTCTCTTTCTTTGCTCTCTGTGATCTACTTTATGTTTCTTCATAGCAGATTGAAGCTTTGATAGGATGTAAAATTATATAGACCATGTTGGTTGATAGGCTATTGGTGTCATCTTCAAGCCATTCATTTGCCCTCATTTAGGAAAAGAGATACTGCTGTCACAGTCCCATTTCTCAGCTCTTTGACAGACAACGTCCTGGTGGAAAGGACCTATCTACTTCATCAGTAAGACAACAAATGCCCCAAAACAAAACAAAACAAAACAAAACAAGATCTCCCCAAGAGATTCCCAAAGTTCATCTAGTGTTTGCCAACTATTCCTGGTCATGGTGTCTGTTTGCAATGTGGTTGATATACCAAGTGACAATCAATTGGAGAAAATGTATCTTCTCTTTATCAATAGATATCAATGACATATAGCTTCTTGGCTGGTATTGGTTACCCATGTCTATACACCCATCTACATTCTGGGACCCCATAGAACTGGTAGTTGTGCAGGGCCTCTGTGAGCTTGGCTGTGTATCAGTTCTGCTATACCTAATATTCATTCTTTAAGTGGCACACAAATAATGGCTTCAACAGGGTAGTGTATCAAATATATGCCATATGTATTAGTCTTCTTCATCCTTCTCTTTTACACATCTCTTGCATCCCCTTGAAACTCTTTTGTCAGATTCTCTTCTCCTCTAAATGACTCTCCTGTTTTCAGATCATGTTTTCATATCATATCCAATTTCATTCTTTGATTTAACTCACATACATATAAACTTAAATGTAGACAAATTCTGTCTTAGAGAGAAAATACATGATAATTGGTTTCCTGGGTCTGACATATTTTGCTCAACACAATCTCCAGCTGCACACATTTTTCTGTAAGTATGATAATTCTACAATTTTATGACTGCCTAAAAGTGTGTATATTGCCACATGTTTTATTCATACACATAGAGACTACCTAGTGTTCTAAACATGTGAATATGAAAATATATTTGTTATTTGATCATTTAGAGATGTTGAGTTTTATACTGAATGTGGATTGGCAAAATTGTATGTTTTCAGTGTTCTGAAGGAATGTTCTCTCTGGGGTTCCCATTTTACACCCCACTGACAGAAAGTAAAGACTCCTCCTGGTCTTCAGTTTTCAACAGCATCTATTCTCATTTGTTTTCGTGAAGATAGAAATGCTAATGCGTGAGATGGAATCATAAATCAGTTTTTATTTGCATTTCACTGATTCTGAGGATGTTGAATATTTATTCAAGCATTTATTGACCATCTGTATTTAGCCTATGTGTCTTGTCATTGTATTATTTGATTGGGGCAACTAAATTCATTTTATATTTTGTAATGTATTTGGCTAACCTATTTGATACATAGTTGGCAGCAATTTTCCCCTCTTCTGAATAAGGTCTATGAACTCTGAAAAAATTGTTTTCCTTGACATGCAGAAACTACTGAATTTGATGTAAACCCATTTGATAAATTTGGAATTATTTATTTCATGTTCTACTGAAGTCTCTTAAAGGAAGAATTTGTGCCTTTCTCTAAGAGATTTATCTATTTTTCTCTAGATGTTCAATGATATTTGTGGTTTTTGACGTTTTAGTTGTGGCTACCTAGTTTAATTTATCTATGTTTCACTATTCTTATTAATATTACATACTAGAGTATGGGTTCATTTCTTGACTGTTTTGTCTTTTCTATTAGTGTATACATTTCCTTTTATGTCAGTACTATGCTATTTCTTTTAATGTGGTGCCATAATATAATTTTAGGTCATGAATTCAGATATGTCTGCAATGCTTTTTGCTAATGATTGCTCTGAGTGTTTGAAATTATTTCTGCTCTGTGAATTTTAAAATTAATCTACTAGTTCTATTGAGAATTTAATTTGGGTTCTGAAGAGGACTGCATGACATCTGATACTTGCTTTATGTTATTCTACCTTTCCCTGAACATGGGGGCCATTTTAATCTTCTAGTGTCTTTTTAATTACTGTCATAAAGCATTCCACTATGCAATCCTTTTTATATCATTGGCTAAATTATTTCTAAGTATTTTACTTTTCTGGAAATTATTTTATATAAATGGACAGAAAATTTTTTCCAACTTGGTCATGGTTATATAGAAGTCCTTTGATTTTGTGTGCTAAGTTTTCTATCTGTTTACTTTCTTGAAAGTATTTATAAGATCTAAGAATTTCTTGTTGTAGGATTTAGTAGGAATTTTTTTCATAGGGTTAAACTCTCTGATAATATAACTAATTTATATGCATTGTTCTTGTTTGAATTTCTTTTTAAATACTGTACTTATAATATTTTATGCACTCTACTGAATAAAAACATTGAGTGTAGTATTCCAGCCTTATTGTACTTTGTGTTAAAATGACTATAACACTGTTATATCTCTCCTTTTTGAGGTGGAGAAATATACTTTCTGTTTGTAATTCCTTCAGGACTTTTATCAGGAAGTTACAAAGACGTTTGTCAAATACCATTTCTGTATCTACTGAGAAAATCTCATCTATAACGTTAAGGTTGTTTATGTATTGCATTGTATTATTTATTAGGATATGTTTTAAATTGCTTCTTATGAGTATGTTTATTTTTTATAACTTAGTTATTAAGTTTTGTTAAATCATATGAGTGTAGAACATTTTTCTCTTCTATTGATCAATACTTCTCAATCTGTGGATTGTGACCTTTTGGGGGGCTTATCAATTCTTTAACAGTGGTCTCATATCAGGTATCTTACATATCAGGTATTTATATTATGATCCAAATCAGTTGCAAAATTACAGTTTTGAAATAGAAATAATATAATTTTATGGATGGGAGTCACCACAACATGAAGAAACTTTACTAAACTTTATTAGAAACTTTATTAAAGTCTTGTAGCATTAGATAGGTTGAGAACCACTGTTCTAGTTTTTTTTCACTTGGGTGGTGTAATGTTCATACATATTACTCTGGATTTCAACAAAATTTGTTTTAACTTCTTTCTTGTGGAAGTATTTTGTTATTTTTAGGTATTCTACTTTCTTATAATAGGATGTTTTATACAGTCAAACTTGGTGCATGGTGCTGGTGGTGAAACTCTAATTGTGTACTTAGCATGTATGAGGATCTGTATTCAGTGTCAAGGATAAAATCATACAAGCACAATCAGAAGACCTGCTAGCTCAAGTGATACAGCCTATATGCAGCAGTGAAGTTTTTGCTTTTCATAGAAACCCATTATAATTGAGAATGAACATCTACTGATAGATGTTTATCACTTCAGAAGTCACATATACAATACCAGCGGTGATGTCTGTCCAGTGAATACACCTAGAGAGCATCAGCTTGAAAAATACAAATCTATGCTCATCTGCATTTATCCTGTTTTTTCATCTGGCTATGACAGGGTCTACATATGTTAACCCAGTGCAAGTATGACAAATATTTATCATTGATTCCTGTGATTTCAAGACTACTGTAACAATTTGATTCCTTGAAGACTGTAGAGATTATGTATTGCTGAGTCCTGGAACTCTGTTCAGAGCCCTTTGGCTCTGAACTGTACAGTTAGAAGTAGAACATTTGACAGACATAAATTCTTTAGATATTACCTATAATAAGGCTTTTTATCCATAGATGAGGAGCAACAGGAAACATGGATAGCTGCCAAATTGATCATCATATATCAAAGATTAGGACAAACACATAAATGCCTTAGATGTATTTTGTTTTGGACAGGAGGCAGTTTTTTGAGGGAGAGGACCTGACATTGAGAAACTGTCACTCCATTTAGTGGATTACAGAATCTTTGTGTTTAAATATGTAATTCTTGAAAAAAGTCATGCCTGCTAACCCCATAGAACATGATTATAAATCTTATCCTCAGAGCCCTGCTATCTGTGAAGACACCATGTGTCTTTGGATACTTCAGATTAACAAACCTAAGCATTCTGGGATATAATTTTAATATGTTTATCAGAAGCACCTTGACAACAGGCAGCACTGAATGAAACTTACCAGCTTTTCAGGACATTACCATCTTCTATGTTTTGGGATTGTTCACTAAGTGCTCTGAGCCAATTCTTTCTTCTTATTTTCTGATCTCCCTAATCATAACAGAGCCTCCTGGATTCACTTAATCAATGTATTTCCAGTTCTGAAGACCTAATTGATTAATGTGCTATTATATATTCTCTTTACCTGGTGCACAAAGCATTGAGGTGATTACCCTCATTTGTCTCATTATGGTTCTGTATATTTACATATATGTATATTCATGAACTTATTTGCACTGTATATCATTCTAATTTTATCTTCAACTGTACAAGTTAAAATTAAAAGCAACATTACTAAAAATCCACACAAAAGGAAAAAAATTCTCTTCAACCATACAGATTTTATATACAGCTTGTTTAGAGGTTATATGTAATAATACATCAATAGAGAATTATAATTTTATAAATAAAGAACAATGTATACAGAAATTTATGTATGATTCACCACATTAATTATGTTCGCTACAATGAATATATAAAACTTGTCATGAATGATACAACTAACATGGAATTAATGGATGATTTCTACTTCTTAATAAAATGCATGTCTTAAAATGAATAATAACAATGCTTTCCTCAAATGCTGCCTTGCTTTTTTAGGACTTTTGCAAGTAACAGAAATTACCCCTGGAGTCATTCTCATTTTGTGTGAAAAAGACTGTCCTTAAACAGGAGTTGCATTTCAAGTGGATATCTAAGATGTTTCCATATAGAGTGAAATGGAACACAGTTGTAGGTTCTTAGATAAGCTCCTCGGCGAGGACAGTAGCTAGATCTTACTTAGTTCTGCCCTTTCTCCAAAAACTCAGGACATTCTGCCATCAGCTTCCACTCTGTACATTTGGCCTCTATGTTTGTGTTTGAGTTATTCCTCTCAACACATATTCTTATTACATGGAGGAGATAAGCCAGGAGAAACATTACATTCATATTTATATTAAATACCCATGCAAAGTCATGAAATACAGCCTAGGTCACAAATCTGATATGTTATAGAAAGATGTAGAACCTATAAGAAGTAGGAGGAGCTTGGGAGAAGGAAATTACATCATAAGAGGCATACCCTGAAAGGGGATATTAGGTGCACAGGTGTTTCTTCTCATTCTACATTTGTTTGCTTCATGGCAGAAACTGTTCTGCTCCACTAATGTTTTGCTTTTCTGCTATATGACAGACCACAAAACATTGGAGCCAAAGGATCATGAGCTGAAACTTCAAGAAATATGAACCAAAATTTTCTTCCTAATAGGTAAATTAATTCAGATGTTTTATTATACTGAAAAAAACTAACAAGGATCATTCCATATCTGTGCTGGTGGTTTGTTAGTCTCCAATTTTATCTTTTCCTTAAATTTTGTGCATTCTGGTCTGCTTTCTATCTCCTAATTGTAGTGTACTTGTCAGCTTTTAAATAATATAGGACTGACTGTCTTTGCATAGCATGTTTTTTAGTGGCCTATAAGGAATGTAGAGTCAGTTTTTCACAATAAAATTCTTCAAGTTTCCCTGCCACATATGGTAATTATGATACTTGTTTTTTTATTTATAGTAGCATATAATATATTATCTTCTTTACTTTAAAAATAGGATAGCTATAACCATGCATTTTGCTTCTCAACTTGCCCAGGTTGTGTATCATACGTCATCTGTTTTGGTGCCCAAAGTGATAGTTACAGAGTAGATATTAGTAGTAGGGAAGGAAAAGTAGATATAAAGCTACAGATCTTTGCTGCTAAGAAAGGCATCAGCCTATGGACAGGACGAGCTGAGATAAGGAAGACTCTTCCTGTGCAGAGGAACTCATTTCCCTTAAATACAGCTCCATGGCCCATGTAAAATACTTCCTTCCTACACATGGAGCAATATTTTGAAAGGTTGCTGAACATTTACACTTAATACTGCACAGTGTTAAATTGGAATTCTGATTAGGACAATGTAAAAAATCTATAAGGGAAGCTGTGCCTTGGGAAACAGGTTTGTAATCAGACCTAACTAGGTTGTCTGGACTACAGAGTGACTTTAAGGCAAGAGTAAGCAATTCAGTGAGACTTTCTAACAACACAAAGTAAGAAAGATTGCTAGACATATGGCTTGTCAGGTAAAACACTTGTAAGACAGTAGTAAGGCTCTAGATTTAATTATTACATTTGCAATAAATAAAACAAAATACAGGAAATTATCATGTAACTAAGCACCATCTAGATACATGGTAATTGAATCAGTGAAAGTTGTTATTGCAATGAAAATAGAAGAGGGACAATGTCCCATAAAAGTGATACATGTGCATGTGTATTTTATACATATGTAAATGATTGCTCATATGGAGTTTTATAAATTAAAATGACTAGTTTAATTTTCATGACATATACATACATAGCAGCAGTGATCTTCAAAGAGATTTTTAGATATTTGAGTACTATGTAGAAAGATTTTTGATCAATGTATACAAAGATTGGTATGTGTGTGTTTGTATGTGTATGTGTATATATATATTAAGAAGTTTCATTAATTTACTTAACTAAAATATTTATAAATCATTACCTAAAGAAGGACCACACTCCTAATGTTTTAATATTGCTCAGAAAACATGTTGTGTGACTAAAATGTGCAGATAAGGAAAAAGTGAACATATTGTAAATAAATATATCTTTTTTATAGGTTAGAACATGAAAATTCACCATGTTATTCAACTTCAGAAAGCTGGATATTAGGCACAATGTCTAGATGAAGCAGAGTTGATCTCTTTGGGAAGAAAAAAGCAAAGATATTCATAAAGAATTTCTGAAACACCTCCTGGGAAATTTAGATGTTTCCTAGTCAGTAATGTGTAAATGGGATTTTAAAGCATGATTATTTGGAATTTTTAACAATCAATATGTAGAGCTTTTTCAATGCATCGGAAACACTATAAATTGAAGCATGTTCTCACAGACAATAAATAACAGTGATATTTTTACTTTTACAATAATATTATTTGTGGAATTAGTAATGGGAATCTTAGGAAATGGACTTATAGCATTAGTGAATATCGTGGACTGGACCAAGAGAAGAAGAATTACTTCACCGGATCAGATTCTTACTGCTTTGGCCCTTACCAGATTGTTCTTTCTGGGCTTTATGATCATTTGTATATTGTTATCCATACTGTACCCATATTTGTTTACAAGATCAAAAGTATTTGTATCACTGGGTATTATCTGGGTAGTGAACAACCATTTCAGCATCTGGCTTGCTACATGCCTTGGTGTCTTTTATTTTCTCAAGATAGCCAATTTTTCTAATTCTTTATTTCTTTACCTAAAGTGGAGAGTTAAAAAAGTGGTATTAGTGATAATACTGGTATCACTGATTTTCTTGACTTTAAACATTTTATCTTTAGGGATATATAGTCAGTTCTCAATTTCTGTTTATGAAGGAAATATGTCTTATAATTTGGGGGATTCAACACAGTTTCCCAGAATTTTCTTGATCACCAACTCATCCAAAACTTTCTTAATCACCAACTCATCCCGTGTTTTCTTACCCATCAACTCCCTGTTCATGCTCATACCCTTCTCAATATCCCTGGTAGCCTTTCTCATGCTCATTTTCTCACTGTGGAAGCATCACAAGAAGATGAAGGTCAATATCAAACGACCTAGAGATGCCAGCACCATGGCCCACATTAAAGCCTTGCAAACGGGACTCTCCTTCCTGCTGCTGTATACACTATACTTACTTTTTATTGTCATAGGAATGTTGAGCCTTGGGTTAATTGGAGGGAAATTAATATTTTTATTAGACCACATTTCTGGAATTTTTTTTCCTATAAGCCACTCATTCGTGCTGATTCTGGGAAACAGAAAGCTGAGACAAGCCAGTCTTTCTGTGCTGCATTGTCTGAGGTCAAAGATGTGGACACCATGGGTCCCTAATAAATTCCAGAGTTCATTGGGCAAAATCTTGAGATCTTATAAAGCTAGGAGGGATAATACTTAGGAGGACAGGAGGAGGATAAGGAGACCAGCTGTATATATGTGATCTCAGGAGAAATGGGAAAAAGGGAGCTCTTTAGGAAGTGAAAAGGGAGGTACATATAGGAGTAGGAGGGGTCAGAGAGGTAAAATGACAATAAGAATAGAGTCATTCTATGCTAACAAAACCTATAGTGCATTTGATTCAGGGCTCTTTAAGAGACTCCTGAAACATTCAGCCTATTTCTGTTGACATTACTTAATTATTAGTGGTGAAATTTAAATAGTCATTTCAGATGATACCATATATTATAGGAATAGGAACTTCAGCATTGGAACTGACCTGTCTGCTTTCTCCCTGAGGACTAGTTTTCATGGTGTCAGAAGACACTATGCAAGATTTCAAAAGACAGAGGCAACTAATAGTCCTAGCCTACTATGATACCAATAAACCTCATCAATGTCCAGTGACCACTATTGCATAATAGCTGTTTGTGTCCATTAGTGCCACACACATCTTGGTCATAACCAATTTCTCTGTAATAGGACTTAAGAGCAAGAAGAATACCATGCCAACTACAATAAACTTAGCTAACTACTCACCAGTTAACTGAGTGAAATCATGGTCATTGGAGAAGAAGCTACAACTAATTTACTAAATCAGCATAATCTCTGACAAAAATATATGAACATTTGTCAATATACTCATAAATTTATGTAACCTTCATCAGTCATCAAGAAAACAATTATTCAAAACAGACGAGGATGACAACAGAAAACCACAACCCCACAAATGTAAGGTTTTGAAGTCCATTCCAAATGAGTACATCTATAAAGTACTCCAACCCCTACGACTCAGAGAAGAATACAGAAGTGGGACAAAATGATTGTAAGAGTCAAAAGATCAAAGGCTTTGCTTTTAGGTTATGTCTTTCAATGACACCAGAAGCGATATCCTTAAAAACTCACGACCATGACCACCCAAATGTTAGCTGAAGAAGGTGGACACCAACAAAAATGTAAAAATAGGAAAGCATACAAAGCATCAAATGTACAGAAAGATCTACAGGCCTGATTAAAGCCAGGAACAGGAGGAAAAGTCTTTGTCAGAGATAAGCATACCAGTTGGAATTCCAGTGCTGAAGGTCATCTCTGAAAATACACAAACAAGTACTATTATATGGCATTATACATGCATATATATGTATATATACACATTATATGGATTTATACATGCATATGTATACTATCTGGATATATGTTTATATGTATATTAACTGTACACAAACATATTCATGGACACACACACACACATATATATATATATATATATATATATATATATATACACAAGTAGACATATATAAATATATGCATTCAATAAACAGCAATGAAAAAAAGGGGCCACAAATTTGAAGAGAATGGAGAAGGGTATTTGCAAGGTCTGTGATAGATGAAAGGAAATGTAGCAATTTTATAATTAAAATACAATCTCAAAACCAAAACAAATGAACCAAACAAAAATATTTTAGAATTATATTGAAAATAATCATATATTCTGAATCTTGTCACATCTAATATTAGTCAGTAATAGGGAAAAATCCATTGAAATTTTCATTGTGCATAAATGTTACATAAAAAGTAATAAAATAATTTTATTAAAATATATGATAAGTGTAGTCTTCTAATATATTTGTATTATGGCTTTTCTAAATGAACAAAAATTACATACTAATATCTGGAATCATAACTAACTACATTCATTATACCTTTAGCATATACATTTGTGTACTGTTATATTAGGATATTTAACATAAAATAATTTTCCATCATCTTAAATATTTTGAATTGTGTATTAAGCATTAACATTTGAAATTTAATATGGAAAGTATATGTATTGTTTTGCATCTAGGAGACAGTTACTCATTGTGGACCTTTTGTATAGTGCTATCTGAGAACTGAATGAACAGTTTTTTTTGTTTTGTTTTGTTTTGTTTTTTGTTTTTTTTGTTTTTGTTTTTGTTTTTTTTTATTGGAGGAAGGAGAGGTACTTGTCCTCATTGGGGAAAGAAAGAGAACTTCTAAGTTTTTCTCAGCTTCTGCTATTCATGAGTGCCATGGACCTCCTTTTCAATGTTGCATAAGCCAAAGCGTTGCCAGAGGAAGGAGAATCTGAACTGTAGAACTATTTGCATGCCATACACAGAGCTTTTGGAATGCAGGTTTCAGAAGTCATTGCAGTGTTAGGGGTGAGCTTTTTGGTATGTACCTGCCTTTGAGTCACCCATATTCCTATAAATCAGGCCTTTCCCATTCTCTTTTAAGTAACCCTAAAAAGTTCATTAGTTTAATAAGCTTGACTGGAGTTGAGTCATTTTTCTGGCCCACAATGTCAGGCACAGACAGCTATTCATATCTCTCCCATAAAAGTCGCAACAATACTTGTGGTTCATCAGATATTTCTAAGACAGTGTGAAAAAATTTCCGTTCACCACAGGTAGGAACATATGCCAATTTAAATAACTGAATTTACCCAAGTCCAGCCTGGAGAACCAGTGAATTTACTGCAGGGTTTTTGTTTGTTTGTTTGCTTGTTGATTTTTCTTTTAGATAATTACTCTAAATTGAAACATTCCATACAGGAGAGGGAATGTCTTCAAAAACTGAAACTTACAAAATCCATGGTAGTCCCTTATCAATATTATGAAATCAGTTAACTACTACTGGGAGACTATAATCAGCTGAGATATCAGGAGTAGACTCTGTTGATCTGAGTTACCCAAAAGATATTCTTTCTCTCTAGCCTTGCTTTCTGTAACAGTTCTTGAATAACAGATGCTAGAGTGAATTGTAAATATATGGGCTCTACAACTCTGCCTTTTGATTGACCATGCTTTACTATAGCAGTCTCTTGTCTGTTGCAAGATAATTTTCCTTGATGAGTGGTAAGAACTTACCTTATTATGTGGTAGAAATAAAAGGTAACTTCATTAAATGGGTAAATAAAGTAAAATCTTCAGTAAGAAAGAATTATATATATTTCAAAATATTTATTCTTTATTTACATGAAATTATACTTCAAATAGTAGAGTGTGATCATGGAATAGATTTTGTTAGTCTCCAAGTATCATTAATTTATGTGTTTACTCAATAAGTACAAGCGCATATTGAACATCTTTTGTGTGTGATTTTGGTGATATTTGCATAAAATTTGAAATTTATGAAATGAAAACAGTTTCTAATATGTTAAAGTGATAAGACATACATTTATCTATAGTATCTATTCTTCATAACTTTATACTGTTCATATTAATAGAAAGTAGGTTTTATTTTTTCTATATAAAGAATCCTAAATAAATCTGGAGTTATTTACCTTTAGACATCTTACAAGTTACTAATTGTGAGATCGTCTTTGTAGGAAATACATCATTAGTCTTGCAGTGCTTTTGATTCAGCTAACATTTCTTCTACATGTATTGTGATGATAATGGATACCTTAATATGTATTTAGGGTTTTGAAAGCCACTTTTGATAAAAACATTAGATCTTCACTGAGACTCTTGTCATTACTCACACCCAGGACTTTTTGAGAATAGTAAGGGAAAGAAAAAAATGTCAGATACAAGTATATAAAAGGCTTTGCTACTCTAATGTGTTTCTTTTTTTTTTCTGGATTATCTTGCATATCTTAGAGGAAAATGGATTACCAGAAATTCTCATATTCATACATTTTCTAGTCTGAATTACATAAAAATACATGGTATATTTTTACTTACAAATTTTTCTGAATAAGTGATATTAAGCAGTTTAAAGTCTTTGTAGAACATATAAAATATATTTGTTAATAATTTGATTCAAAATTATATAAATGTTGATTTCTTGAGTATAAGAAATCGGCATAACAAACACTAATTTTATAACAGCTCATTCATTTTAAGTATCTCAGAATAAGTAATCTAAATACAGGATATATATTTACATATATTCCTTAAAGTAGAATATCTTGTTTGTATTTTTTTTCAACTAGCACAAGCTTGGATCATCTTGGATGAAGAAACTTCATTTGAGAAAATACCTCCATCTAACTGGGCAGTCAGCATGTCTGTGTAACATTTTATTGATTTATGATTGATTTGGATAGACACAACTCACTTTTGGTAGTGCCACCTATAGGATGGTGTGGTTCAAATGACTGGGGCGGGGGATGCCTGGGCTGCTGTGCCTCTCTCTCTCTCCCCGGTAGTAGGGGGATTGCTGTTGAGGCCAGGTCTCTCTCTCTCCTCCTGGGGCTGGCCTGTTTGCTGCACGGCACCTTAATTAAAAAGGAGGCAATATATGAATGAGTTATTTTATTGTAGGAAGGATATGCTGGTTAAGTAGAGAGAAGGAAAGGAGAGGAAGGAGAGAGAGAGAGAGAGAGAGAGAGAGAGAGAGAGAGAGAGAGAGAGAGAGAGAGAGGAGATGAGGGAGAAGAGAACAAAGAGCAGAGGGGAGAGAGAGAGCAAGAGGGTAAGAGTTAGTAAGAGCATAAGAGAGAAAGAGAGAGAGTGAACAAGAGAGTGAGGAGGGGGCAAACCACCCCTTTTATTGTATGGGGCGTGGCACGCCTGGCTTGTGGTCAGATGACTGTGTGTAAGGTCCAGCTAGAATGCTGGGAGTTTGAGGCAGTGTCTGCCTGATAGAGTACACATCTCCTGCAGGGGCAGCTGTGAGGGGTCTGGGCTGAAATCTGAGCCATGATCTAGGGGGAATTCACCGAATGCCTTCCGTCCCTTTGAGTAGATGCTCAGTAGGTCTCCAGGGTTCTGAGGTGGCTCTGCTCTACTGGACTCTGGCTGTCAGAACTGCCCACTGTCCCACAGAATGGTGCTTCAGGCTTGTATAAGGAAGCAGACTGAGCTATCCACGAAAAGCAAGCTGATAGTCAGTATTCCTCCGTGGCCACTTCATCAGTTTCTGTCTCCATATTGTTTTCTTGATTGACTAACCTGTCTTCCCTTTAAGAATGGCTGAGTTATAAGATGAAATACACACTTTCTACCCAAACTTGCAAGTTTGGTCATATACAATTATTGACAAGTGTTCTATTATTTATTATATATAAATATATATATTTATTATATATAAATGTATATTTATTATACATTTACTTTTTTATATATTTTATTTCACATATTATACCTTATATACAGCTTTCACATGGAAAATAAATAAATGAAAAATAGTTGAAAATATGGGGAAAAAGACAAGAGTATAAGCTAAGCTTGGTGGTTTTAGGCCTGTAGTCCCTGTTACTCTGGAGGCTAAGTCTGGAAGATCAGGAGTTGATTTTAGTACTGTTTATAAACTTCCTCCAAACATTAATTTAAAATTAATTAATTTAACTGATTTAAAATTTAAATTAACATTTAACTATTAAGTATAGGTAGGAATGAGGCTACCCCACAGATTCAATCACAAATGACATATAGGCAAGGTAATCCAGCAGATAAAGCCCCTTGATTCCTACCTATAGGACCTGAGGTCTAACACTGGTTACCAAAAGTAGAAGAGAGGCATCTTAGGGTTCCATCTGCTCCATATAATAGTCAAAATATCAAATGCACAAAATAAAGAAAGAATATTGAAAGGAGTGAGTAACATAATATTGAAAGGTCAAGTAACATATAAATAAAGGCAGACCTATCAGAATTACACCAGACTTCTCAACAGAGACTATGTAATCTAGAAGATCCTGGGCAGATGTTATACAGACCCTAATAGAATACAAATGCCAGCCCATGCTTCTATACCCAGCAAAACTCTCAATTACCATAGATGAAGAAACCAAGTTATTCGATGATGAATACAAATTTACATATTATCTTTCCACAAATCTAGCCCTACAAAAGAAAATAGATGGAAAATGCCAACACAAGGAAGGAAAAAACACCCTAGGAAAGGAAGAAAGTAATCTTTTTTTAACAACCCCTTGGATAGCAACACAATCATAAAAATAACATTAAAAATAACCTCAAGAAACCATCACTATTCCTTAATATCTCTTAACATCAATGGATTCAATTCCTCAATAAAAAGGCATAGGATAACAGACTGGATTCCTAAACAGTGTCACAGAAGTCAGAATGGCTAAGATCAAAAATTCAGATGACAGTAGTGGTTGGTGATGTTTTGGGGAAAGAGGAACACTCCTTCATTGCTGGTGGGATTGTTTGCTGGTACAACCACTCTGGAAATCAGTTTGACAATCCCTCAGAAAATTGGACATAGTACTACCTGAGGACCCAGCAATATCACTCCTGTGCATATACCAAGAAGATTCTCCAACATGTAATAAGGACACATGCTCCATTATGTTCAAAGCAGCCTTACTTATAACAGCCAGAGCTGGTCAGAACCCAGATGTCCCTCAACATAGGAATGGATACAGAAAATGTTGTACATTTACACAATGAGTACTACTCAGCTATTTAAAACAATGAGTTTATGAAATTCTCAGCAAATAGATGTATATGGAGGATATCATTCTGAGTGAGGTAACCCAGTCACAAAAGAACACACTTGATATGCACTAACTGGTAAGTGGAAATTATCTCAGAAGCTAGGAAAACCCAAGATACAATCTACAAACCACCTGAAACTCAAGAAGAAGGAAGACCAAAGTGTGGATACTTAGATCCTTCTTATATGGGGAAACAAAATAACCATGGAAGGAATTACAGATAAAAGGTGTGGAGCAGAGACTGAAGAATGATAATCCTGGGACTGCCCCACCTGTAGATCCATCCCGTATACACTATTGTGGATGTCAGAAATAAAGTGCTGGATACAAGGAGCCTGATATTGTTGTTTCCTGAGAGGCTCTGCCAGTTCATGACAAATGCAAAAGTGGATGCTCACAGCCACCCATTGGACTAAGCACAGGGTCCCCAATGAAGGAGCTAGAGAAAGGACCCAAGTAGCTGAGGTGGTTTGCAGCCCCATAGGAGGAACAACAGCATGAACTATCCAGTACTCCCAGAGCTCCCAGGGAGTAAACCACAAATCAAAGAGTATACATGGTGGGACTCATGGCTCTAGCTGCATATGCAGCAGAGGATGGCCGAGTCAGTCTTCAATTGGAGGAGAGGCACTTGGTCCTGTGAAGGCTCTATGCCCCAATGTAGGGAAATGCCAGGGCCAGGAAGCAGGAGAGGGTGGGTTGATTAGCAGGAGGAGCAGGGAGGGAATAGGTTTTTTTTTTTTTTCTGAGACAAAACCAGGAAAGCAAATAACATTTTAAATGCACATAACGAAATTATCTAATAACAGAAAAGAAAAGAAAAGAAAATGCCAAACAAAAGAAAGACCTTAGAATTTTAAGAAAATGAAGGCACAACATATCTTGACTTATTGGACATAATGAAAACAGTGCGAAGAAGAAATCTCAGCTCTGAATGGCACCAAAAAGATCCTGGAGAACACATACTCTAGCAGCTTAACAGCACACTTGAAAAACAAAAAGTAGCAAAAAACACACAAGAGGAGTAGATGGCAGGAAATAAGCAAAATAGATGGCAAGAAAGAAGCAAATTCAGGGCTGAAATAAACCAAGTAGAAACAAAAGAGCTATACAAAGAATCAACAAAACCAAAAGCTGATTCTTTGAGACAATCAATAAGAAAGACAAACCTTTAGCCACGCTGGCCATAGGACACAGAGACAGTATCCAAATTAACAAAATCAGAAATGAAAAGGGAAGTACAACAACAGAAACTGAGGAAATTAAAAAAAAAATCATCAGATTCTACTACAAACACCTATACTCAACTAAACTTGAAAATTTGGATGAAATGGAAATTTTCTAGACAGATAACAAATACCCCCCCAAAAAAAACCAAAAACCAAAAACCAAAAAAACAAACAAAAAAATATCATCAGATAATCCATCTAAACAATGCCATAACACCTAAAGAATTAAAAGCAGTCATTAAAAGTCTCCCAACCAAAAAAGCCCAGGAACAGATGGGTTTAGTGCAGAATTCTATTAGACCTTCAAAGAAGACATAACACCAATACTCTTCAAACTCTTCCACAATATAGAAACAGAAAGAACACTACCCAATTCATTCTATGAAGCCACAGTTATGCTGCATATTCTCTCTTAGAGATGGAACATTTTCTATCTAATCAGGAGCTTGTCACAATTTCCTCTCATAGAGGACTTCGTAAGAGATTTTTTTTTCTACTTCTATCTCATTTAATATACCAAATTGATTTTAAAAACTGGTTGAGAGCATATTACTTTTAGCTTCAGAAGATATCATGTATATTTAAGAGGTATTTGACTATTATAAAATATTTTGATGTCTTAAAATTGTTAATTCTGAGTTGTATATTTTAAAATAAATTTTATTAATTTAATAAAAAAAATTTGTAAAAGAGGAGAAACAACTCCTGTAGATGTACACATACAAACACACTAGCACTCACACAGACACACAGACTCACATACACACATGCAATACACACAGACATTCAAAAGGAAATACACACAGACACACAAACACATGCAATTACATACATACACACACACACAAATATATAACTTAAATCATTGGTAAATGTAACTGTCACCATATTTAATTGTGAAAGAAGGGTATGTATAGCTTAAAAATAATTTTTACTTCCTTTTACAGAAAGTAACCATTATCTTATAGAACCCTTAAACCATTTTTCAGAAACCAAATGAAATATGTGTATGTATTTGCTGCTGCTACTGGTGTTTTTATTGAAGTTGTTGTTGCTGGTGGAAGTGGTGGTTGTGTATGTTGGTGTTTACTGCTTGTATATAATATTACTATAACAAAATCTGTCTTTAGATATTATATGGAAAAAATATTCCTGAGATATCACAAAGAAAGAAGAAATAATTTTTAAGGAAGCAACCTACACATCTATTCTTATTTCTTCTTCATGGAGCCAATATATTTATTGAAATGAACTGTTGGATTTGAGGAACATTTACGGCATATTCTGAAGACCCCAATGGAGGAACTGGTGGAAGGACAGAAGGAGCCGAAGGAGATTACAACTTCATAGAAAAAATAACAGTATCAATCAAGCATACCTCCAGAGCTCCCAGGTATTAAATCACCAATCAAAGAATATACATGTATGGACACATTCTATAGAGGGATTATACCCAAAATATACAAAGAACTCAAGAAGTAACCTGTAGAAAACCAAATATCACAATTTAAAAATGTGGTACAGAACTAAACTGAATTATCACTTGAGGAATCACGAATGGCCAACATGCACCTAAAGAAATGTTCAACATCCATAGTCATCAGGGAAATTCAAATCAAAATGACCCTGACAGTCTACCTAACACCAATCAGAATGTCTAAGATCAAAAAAGCTGGTGATAGCAGAAGCTGGCAAGGATGTGGAGAAAGAAGAACAATCCTCCATTGCTGATGGTATTGCAAACTAGTACAAGCACTCCAGAATCTGGTAGTTCTTCACAAAACTGGAAATAGTTCTACCTGAAGACCCAATACTACTCCTGGCATATAACCAAATGATGCTCCACCACATCATATGTACATGTCTTCCACTATTTTTTTTAGCAGCTTTGGTTGTAGTAGCTAGAAGCTGGATACAACTAAGATGTCCTTCAATAGAAGAATGGATATAGAAAATGTGGTTCATTTACATAATGAAATACTATTCAGCTATTAAAAATGGGAACATCAAGAATTTTGCAGGCAAAATGATGGAACTAGAAAATATCATCCTGAGTGAGGTAACATACAGCCAAAAGGACATACATGGCATGTACTCACTGATAAGTGGATATTAACCAATAAGTTCAGAATACCCATGAAACAACTCACACACCATATGAATCTGAATAAGAAGGAAGGCCCAAGTGTGGATGCTTCATTACCACTTAAAAGGGGGAACAAAATAATCACTGGAGGTAGAGGGTTGGAGGAACCTGGGTGGGAGAGAGCTAGGGAGAGAAAAAGTGATATAGGATTAGGTATAGGGGGGAAACAGGGGAGAACCCAGGGGGCAAGGATATTCTAAATTGAAACATGTTCTCACAGACAATGAACAATAGCCAATTGTTTACTCTTACAATCAATTTATTTTGGGAAATAATAATGAGAATCTTAGGAAACAGAATCATAGCGCTGGTGAATTCATGGACTAGGTCAGGTGAAAAAGGATATCTACAATGACTCAGATTCTCACTGCTGTGGCCATTACCAGACTCATGTGTGGTCTATGATCATTTGTATATTGTTATTCATACTGTGCCCACATTTGCTTATGAAACAAAAAATGCTTACAGCAATGTATATTATCTGGGTAGTGAAGAAGCATTCTAGCATCTGGCTTTTTACATGATTCAGTATCTTTTATTTTTTCACGGGAGCCAGTTTTTCTAATTCTTTTTTTCTTTAACTTAAATAGAGAGTTTAGAAGGAGATTTTAATGTAAATACTGTTATCAGGGATTTTCTTGACTTTAAACATTTTATCTCTAGAGATGTATGTTCATTGCTTAATTGATGTTTATGAAGGTAATATATTTTATAGTTTCAGGATTTCACTACAGTTTCCCAAAATTCTCTTATTCAACAACTCGTTCAAAGCTTGCTTTCTTTCTTTTTCTTTTTTTGGATATTTTCTTTATTTACATTTCAAATCTTTTATTTCCTTTCCATGTCTCACCTCCATAAAATCCCTATCCCATCCTCCCTCCACTGCCACAATGAAGGAATTCCCACACACACACACTCCTGCCTTAGGTCCCTGGCATTCCCCTACACTGGTGCATCAAACCCCCTAAGGCCCAAGGGCCTCCCCCTTAAGTCCAACAAGGGCATCTTCTGACATATATGTGACCATTCGTCCCTCTATATGTACTTTTTGGTTGATAGACCAGTCCCCAGGAGGTCCAGGGGGTCTGAACAATTGACACTGATGCTCCCTCCAGTGGGCTGCAACCCCCTCAGCTCCTTCATTCCCTTCTCCAACTCCTCCATCAGGGACCCCATTCTCAGTCCAATGGTTGGTTGTAAGCATCTGCTTCTGTATTTGTCAGGTTCTGGAAGAGTCTCTCAGGAGACAGCCATATCAGGCTCTGCTCAGCAAGCATTTCCCAGCATTCCTAATAGCTTCCTGCTTTGGTAACTATATATGAGACAGATCTCCAGGTAGAGCAGTCTCTAGATGGCCTTTCCTTCAGACTCTGCTCCCCACTTTATCTCCATACTTCCTCCTGAGAGTATTTTGTTCCCTCTTCTAAGAAGCACTGAAGCATCCACACTTTGGTGTTCTGTCTTCTCAAGGTCATGGTCTGTGAATTGTAAATTAAGTTTTCTGAACTTTTGGGCTAATATCCACTTATCAGTGAGTGCATACCATGTTTTTTTGCTTTGTTTTTTTGTTTGTTTGTTTGGTTTGGTTTTGGGGGTTTTGTTGTTGTTTTTTGTTTGTTTGTTTGTTTGTTTTTTGAGACAGAGTTTCTCTGTGTAACCC
Source organism: Montemys delectorum (assembly GCA_019843815.1). Taxonomy (NCBI): domain Eukaryota; kingdom Metazoa; phylum Chordata; class Mammalia; order Rodentia; family Muridae; genus Montemys; species Montemys delectorum. The sequence continues at coordinate 52,854 of JADRCD010189700.1, forward strand.
TGGCTGTCCTGGAACTCACTCTGTAGACCAGGCTCCCCTCAAACTCAGAAATCTGCCTGCCTCTGCTCCCCAAGTGCTGGGACTAAAAGCATGTGCTACCACTGCCCGGCATTCTTTTGTGATTGGGTGACCTCACTCAGGATGATATTTTCAAGTTCCATAATTTGCGTGTGAATTTCATGAATCATTGTTTTTAATAGCTGAATACTCCATTGTGTAATTGGACCACATTTTTTGTATCAATTCCTCTGTTGCAGGACATCTGGGTTGTTTTCAGCTTCTGGCTATTATAAATAAGACTGCTATGAACATAAAGAGCATGTGTCCTTATTACATGTTGGAGCCTCTTCTGGATATATGCCCAGGAGTGGTATAGTTAGATCCTCAGGTAGTATTATGTCTAACTTTCTGAGAAACCGCCAGACTGATTTTCAGAATTGTTATACCGGCTGGCAATCTCACCAGCAATAGAGGAGAGTTCCTCTTTCTTCACAACCTCGGCAGCATCTGCTGTCACCTGAGATTTGTTCTTAGCCATTCTGTATGGTGTGGGGTGGAATCTCAAGGTCGTTTTGATTTATATTTCCTTGATTACTAACACTGTTGAACATTTCTTTTTTTTTTAAATTTAATATTTTCTGGGTAAGTACCAAAAATGATACAGTTGTACTGCATGATAAATTCATATTTAAATATATTAGAAACTGCTAAAATATTTTTTGAGCAAAAATGATACTAAAATTTATTTATCTTCGATTATACATGTAGTTTACTGTAATATTTAGATACATGTATAGAACATATGATCAGATTAAAATAATTTCTTTTTTCTTTTTTTATTAGATATTTTCTTTTTTCTCTCTCTTCATGTGGACTAAATCGTTTATTTTTTTTAAATCCATTCCCTTTTTATTAGATATTTTCTTTATTTACATGCAATATAATATTTCCATTCCCTGTTTCCCCTCCCCCCAAAAAATAACAAAATAAAAAGAACAAAAACCAAAATAAAACAAAACAAAAAAACTCTATTCTCTTCCCCCTCCCCCTACTCATCAACCCACCATCTCCCTCTCCTGCTTCCTGGCCCTGGCATTCCCTTAGATTTTAGGTGCTTCTTGGCCATTCAAGTTTCCTCAGTTGAGAATTCTCTGTTTAGCTATGTTCCTCGTTTTTAAATAGTGTCATTAGGTTTTCTTGAGTCTAACTTTTTGAGTTCTTCATATATATTGGATATTAGCCCTCTATAGGTTGCCTTTTTGTCCTATTGACAGTGTCTTTTGCCTTACAGAAGCTTTGCAAGTTTATGAGGTCCCATTTGTCAATTCTTGATCTTAGAGCAGAAGATATTGGTGTTCTATTCAGGACATTTTCCCCTGTGCCCATGTGTTTGAGGTTTTTCCCACATATTCTCTTGCACTAGAATCAGTGTTCTGGTTTTATGTGGAGGTACTTGATCCACATGGACATGAGCTTTGTACAGGGAGATAAGAATGGATCAATTTGGATTCTTCTACATGCTGACCACCAGTTTAACCAGCACCGTTTGTTGAAAATGTTGTTTTTTCCCCCACTGGATGTTTTTAGCTCCTTGGTCAAAGATCAAGTGAACATAGGTGTGTTGGTTTAATTCTGGGTCTTCAATTCTATTCCATTGATCTACCTGTCTGTCACTGTATCAATATCCAACAGTTTTTATCACTCTTGCTCTATAGTATAGCTTGAAGTCAGAGATGGTGATTCCCTCAGAAGTTCTTTTATTGTTGAGAATAGTTTTTGCTATCCTGGATTTTTGTTATTCCAGATGAATTTGAGAATTGCTCTTTTTAACTCTATGAAGAAGTCAGTAGGAATTTTTATGGGCATTGCATTGAATCTGTAGATTGCTTTCGGCAAGGTGGTTACTTTTACTCCATTAATCCTGCCAATCCTTAAGCCTGAGAGGGCTTTCCATTTTCTGATGTCTTCTTCAATGTCTTTCTCAGAAACAAGACCCAGTATTTTGCTGCATACAGGAAATACACCTCAATGACAAAGATTGACACTACCTCAGAATAAAGACCTGGAAACAATTTTCCAAGCAAATGGTTCAAGGTTCAAAGGAACAAGCTGGAGTAGCCATTCTAATCTTGAATAAAATCAACATTCAACTAAAAGTTATCAAAAAGGATAAGGAAGGTCACTTCATAATCATCAAAGGAAAATATACCAAGAAGAACTCCCAATTTTGAACGTACATGCTCCAAAGACAAGGGCACCCACATTCATAAAAGAAACTTTACTGAAGTTCAAAGCACAAATTGTACTTCACACAATAATGATGGGAGACTTCAACACATCACTCTCAACAATAGACAGATCATGGGAACACAAACTAAACAGAGATATGATGAAACTATCAGAAGTTATGAAACAAATAGATTTAACAGATATCTATAGAACATTTTTCCTAACACAAAAAAGTATACCTTCTTCTCAGCACCTCAAGGCACCTTCTCCAAAATTGACCATATAATCGGCCACAAAACAGGCCTCCACAAATACAAGAAGATTGAAATAATCCTATGCATCCTATAGGATCACTATGGACTAATTCTGGTCTTCTATAGCAACAAAAACAACAGAAAGCCCACATATACATAGAAGGTAAACAACGACCTAGTCAATGATAAATTGGTCAAGGTAGAAATACACAAAGAGATTAAAGACTTTAGAATTTAATGAAAATGACAGCACAACATACTCAAATTTATGTGACACAGTGAAAGCAGTGCTAAGAGGAATAGTCATTCACTTCTGAGTGCCTCAGAAACTGGAGAGAGCATACACTAGCAGCTTAACAGCACACCTGAAAGCTCTAGAACAGAAAGAAGCAAAAACACTCAAGAAGAGTAAAAGGCAGGAAATAAGCAAGCTCAGGGCTGAAATCAACCAAGTAGAAACAGACAGAACTAAACAAAGAATCAACAACAACAAAAGCTGAGGTTTTTTGTTTGTTTGTTTGTTTACTTGTTTGTTTTTTTGAGAAAATAAACTAGATAGGTAAGTTCTAAGTCAGAATAACCAGAGAACACAGAGACAGTATCCAAATTAACAAAATCAGAAATGTGAAGGGAGATATAACAACAGAAATTGAGAACATTCAAAGAATCATTAGATCCTACTACAAAAGTCTGCACTCAACAAAACTGGAAAATCTGGATGAAATGAACAATTTTTCTAGACAGATAACAAATACCAATGTTTAATCAGCGTCAGATAAACCATCTAAATGGTCCTCTAAACTCTAAAGTAATACAAGCAGTCATTAAAAGTCTACCAACCAAAAAAAAAGCTCAGGACCAGATGGGTTTAGTGCAGAATTCCATCAGACCTTCAACAAAGACCTAATATCAATACTTTTCAAACTATTCCACAAAAGAGAAACAGAAGGAACACTACCCAATTCATTCTATGAAATCACAGTTATGCTGGGTGTTCTCCTTTGGAGATGGAATGGTTTCTATCTAATAAGGAACTTTTCACAATTTCCTTTCATAAATATCTTCATAAGAGTTTTTTTCCCTACTTTTATCATGTTTAATGTTCAAAATAGATTTTAAAATCTGGTTGAGTGCATATTGCTTTTAGCTTCAGAAGATATCATGTATATTTAAATTGCATTTAACTATTATAAAATATTTTGATGACTTAAAAATGTCAATACTGAGTTGTATATTTTAAAATTAATTTTGTTAGTTTAAAAAAGAAAACAAGAAAAATCAAATAAAAAATAAAATCTTTTATATATTCAGAAATTTGAAAAATTTATACTTCATTTAATAATGAAAATTTTCAAGTTGCTGTTTTGATTGTTGCTATTATTTTGGTAGGCACTGTCTTAGTTTGCCTTATAGTATGTTTACATTTATTTACTTGTTTAAAAATATAAACATCTCATAAACATCATTTCTTCCTTTGATCTTAACCAAAGTTTAAGCAATAATGCCTATATTTTTGATTCACATATTTTGAGATATTATCTGGAAAAAATATAAAATTAAGTAAGATGTTATGTTTTTAATATAAGACCAGATGCATGTCTGATGAAATGTTTTTTCATGTGAAAAAGCTAAGATTCTGATAAGGAAATGCTTAGCATTAAGTTGCTAGCATTTTTGCCATTTCCTTTACTATCTATAGTCACTCCTATGTACATAGTCTTTGCCATCTCTCATATTTATGAATTTTTAATAGTTGATATATATATATATTCAGTATTTTAGTTGGTATAATGTTACTCATGTATATATGCTTTCGGGAAAGAGCACTTCATATTAGACAACTTATTCAGCGGTTACTCTCTGTGATGAATACTTTCGTGTGTGCGAGTGTGTGTGTATGTGTATGTGTGTGTGTGTGTGTGTGTGTGTGTGTGTGAGAGAGAGAGAGAGAGAGCGCACAGTATCAAAGGACATGAGTAACTTAGCAACAAATATAAGATGGAAATATATAAAATATAGGACAAAACATATATAAAGGTCCTGAAAGAGTTACATTAGTTAATATAAATATTACATATACATATATAATAGGTTTACATTTTTATGTATTTTATTTCATTGGTTTTATCTCATATACAGCTATCACATGGAAAATAAAGGAATGAAAAATAGTTGAAAATATGTGGAAAACGACATAAGAGCATAAACTGAGCATGGTGGCTATATACCTGTAATCCTATCTACTCTAGAGGCTGAGTCAGCAAGATCACGAGTAAATTTCAGTATTGTATACAAAATTCCTCTATACATTAATTTATAATTAATTAAGAAATATAAAATTTAAATTAACATCTAACAATTAACTATATGTAGGAGTGAGGCCAACCTACAGATTCACTCACAAGTCACACACTCCATAGAAAGTATCAGCAGCATAGCTCAGCAGATAAAGACACCTGTTTCCTACCCTGAGGACCTGAGTTCTAACACTGAGTACCAAAGAGGAGGACAGATGCAACTCCTGTAAGTTGCCATCTGAACTGTAAAAGCCCACCACACAGACACACATACACAGACACAGACATACATACAGACACACAGACACAGATATAAAACATACACAAGACACACATACAGATACACAAATATACTCACTCATCCACACAGAAACACCTACCCATAAACACACACACACACACACACACACACACACACACACATATATATAGATATATATGTGTGTGTGTGTGTGTTATTTATATAAATAAACATATACTTAAATTATTGGGAAAAGTAACTGTTACCATATTTAATTGTAAAAGAAGGGTATGTATAATGGCTTAGAAAGATTTTTTTTTTACTTTTAGTTAAAGATGATAACATATCTTATCAAACTTTATTATGGTTTTGCAGAAACTAGATGAAATATTTGCACGTATTTGTTGCTGCTACTGGTGTTTTGTTGTTGATGGTCATTGTGTGTGTGTGTGTGTTTGTGTTTACTACTTGTAAATAACTACAACACAATCTATCTTGAGATAATTATACAGAGATAAATTTCCTGGGTGATCCAAAGCAAATAAGAAATAATTAGTAAGAAAGTAACCTGCATGTCCATTCTTAATTTTTTTTCATGGAGCTAATGCATTTATTGAAATAAACTGTTTATTTTGAGGAACACTTATGTCATCTTCTGAAGACGGAGGTTTATAGACCTCTTTAATCTTTCCCTGAATTCCATACATAATGGGTTTTAAAATTTTCCAGTATCATCTGTACTTGCTTAATTTAGTTCCTTGAATTTCCCATACATAAGTTTTAAAATTTTACTTGTGTCATCTGTACTTGGTAAATTCCATTTACATAGATACTAGACAAGACAAAACTTTGTAAAACTGTAAAGAATGTTTGACTTTATTTGCCTGCTAGCAAATTAGAATTTGGCTTGAGTTTGAAAATCAGTAACTATAAATTAGGGACAATATGAAGGAAATAGTATATCCCTAGTTGAGATTTCACCTGGTTAGTGATACAAGTTGCATTTGTAAGTTTATTAATGTCTTCAAAGCATTGTAAACAATTCTTATTTTGTCAGAGGAAAAAAACGTCTATGTTCTACGCTATAATGAAATTCAGACTAATCAGTCTGGCTTCCAATTGGTTTCATCATGAAATGGAAGATACATTTGTTCATCTACTCCACATAGTCCATTCAAGTTGATAAACTAGACAAGTGAAGATGATGTCTGTACTGCTTGTGGTGGCAGCAGTCTCCATGTATCTGCACTGCTTCAAGTCTCAGCAAGTTTTAGGTTCTTAAGATATCCAAATTATCCAATCTCACATATTTCTCCTGAAATGAAAAGACAAATAACATTCCTTTGTTCTTGTTGGGAATATGAGTCTGTTTATTTTTTATGACTTAGTGATTAAATTTTGTTAAATCTTATGAATCTAGGACTTTGTTCTCTTCAACTAATCAATCTTTCTCAATCTGTGGATTGTGACTCCTTTGGGGCTTTATCATATCTTTATCAGTGGTCTCATATGAGATATACTGCATATCAGAAATCTATATTATGATTCAGAACAGTAGCAAAATCACATTATGAAACAGCAATAAAAAATTGTATGGTTGGGAGGCACCACAACATGAAGAACTTTAGTAATGTACTATTAGAAGGTCAAGAACTACTGTTCTAGATTTTTTCATTTTGGTGATATAATGTTTATACATATTACTCTGGATTTCAGTGGAGTCTGTTATAACTTCCTTCTTGTAAATGAATTATATTATTTTAGGAATTTTCTACTTTCTTATAATAGGATGACATTTTATGAACAGTCAAAGTTACTGCAGGGTGCTGGTGGTGAAACTCTAATTGTGTACATAGCATGTATGAGGATCTGTGCTCAGTGTCAAGGATAAAATCATACAAGCACAATCAGAAGACCTGCTAGCTCAAGTGATACAGCCTATATGCAGCAGTGAAATTTTTGCTTTTCATAGGAACCCATAGAAACCCATAGATGTCCCATAATTGAGAATGGACATCTACTGACAGATATTTATCTCTTCAGAACTCACATACACAATACCAGAGGTGATGTCTGACAAGTGAATATACCTAGAGAGTATCAGCTTGAATAATACAAATCTATGCTCATCTGCACTTATCCTGTATTTCATCTGGCTATGATAGGGTCCAAATATGTTAACCCAGTGCAAGTATGACAAAAATTTAACATTGATTTCTGTAATTTTAAGACTACTGTAGCAAACAGTCTTAGTCATTGAAGACTATAGTGATTATGTATTAATGAGTCCTGTGACTCTGTTCACAGCCCCTTGGCTTTTAACCTTACAATAATAGTAGAACATTTCACAGGCTTATAATCTTTAGTTATTGCCTGTAGTAAAGCCTTTTATTCCACAGATGAAAAGCAACAAGAAACTTGGACAGCTGCCAGTTTGGTACATTTCAATCATATATCAAGGATTAGGTCAAACACACAAATACGTTAGATTTATCTTGTGTTGGATAGGAGGGAAATTTTTGAGGGAGAGGACCTGACAGTGGGAAACCACCGCCCCATTTAGTGAACTACAAAATTTCTTTTGTTCAAATATTTACGCATGCCTTTAATCCCAGCACCTGGGAGGCAGAGGCAGGTGGATTTCTGAGTTTGATGCCAGCTTGGTCTACAGAGTGAGTTCCAGGACAGCCAGGACTATACAGAGAAACCCTGTCTTGAAAAAAACAAAACAAACAAACAAACAAAAGTTTAATTCACATAAGATGTCCTGCCTGCTAGTCCCATGGAATATGATTAAAAATCTTGTCCTCTGAGCCCTCTTTTCTGTAAAGACACCATGTACCTTTAGATACTTCAGATTAATAAACCTATATATTCTTGTGATGTAAGTTTAATGTGTCTATCAGGAGCACCTTGACGAACAGGCAGCAATGAATGAAACTTACCAGCTTTGCAGGATATTACCATCTCAAGTGTTTTAGGGATGATCATTAAGTGTACCGAGCCAATTCTTTCTTCTATTTTTCTGTTTGCCCTAATGATAACAGAGTCTCCTGGTTCAATTAATCAGTGTATTTCCAGTTCTGAAGACCTAATTGATTAATGTGCTGTCATGTATTCTCTTTACCTGGTGCACAAAGCATTCAGATGATTGTCCTCATTTGTCTCATTATATATATATATATATATATATATGTATATATACATATATACATATATATATATATATAAGTTATTTGCACTGTATATCATTCTATTTTTATCTTCAACTGTACAAGTTAAAATTAAAAGCAAGATCACTAAAAATCCACACAAATGAAAACATAGTTTTTTTTTTATTTATCTTTAATCATAGAAATTTTATATAGAGCTTGTTTAGAGGCTATGTTTAACAATTACCATACATTTTGCTTCCTAGCTTGCCCAGGCTGTGTATCATATTTCATCTGTTTTGATGGCCAAGGTGATAGTTACAGAGAAGATGCTAGTAGTAGGGAAAGGAAGGTACATAGAAGCTACAGGTCTTGGCTGCTAAGAAAGGCATCAGCCTATGGACAGGAAGAGCTGAGACTGAGGAAGACTCTTCCCGTGCAGAGGAACTCATTTCCCTTAAACACAGCTCCGTGGCCCATGTAAAACACTTCATTCCTATACATAGAACAATATTTTGAAAGGTTGCTGAACATTTACACTTAATATTGTACAGCGCTAAATTGAAATTTTGATTAGAACAATGTCAAAAAGTTGTGAAGGAACCTGTGCTGTGGGAAAACAGGTTTGTAATTCTACCTAACTGTAAGGATAAGGTGGGAGAATCACAAGTTCAACGGTTTTCTGGACTACTGGGGAAAAAGAAAAAGTGGGGTTTCAAAGCTTGGAGGGGTAGTACATAGAAAGGTAGGAGGAGGGTAAAGAGACTAGCAGTATATACGTAATCTCAGGGGAAATGGGAAAAGGGGAGATTTTAGGAAATCAAAAGGGAGGAAAAATACAGAAGTAGGAGGGATTAGATAGGTTAGATAGGTAACATGATAATAAAAATAGTCATTCTATGCTAACAACACCTACAGTGCATTTGATTCAGGGCTCTTTAAGAGATGGATCTGGAGAATATCATCCTGAGTGAGGTAACCCAATCACAAAAGAACACACATGGTCTGCACTCTCTGATAAGTAGTTATTAGCCCAGAAGTTCAGAATACATGAAGTAAAATTCACAAACCACAAGAAACTCAAGAAAGAAGGAAGGCCAAAATGTAGACACTTTATTCCTTCTTAAAAGGTGGAACAAAATACCCAGAGAAGGAGTTGCAGAGACTAACTATGGAGCAGAGACTGAGGAAGGACAATCTAGCCTGATATAGCTGTCTCCTGAGAGGCTCTGACAGTACCTGACAAATACAGAAGTAGAGGCTCACAGTCATCCATTGAACTGAGTATACGATCCCCTATGAAGGAGCTAGAGAAAGGACCCAAGGAGCTGAAGGGTTTGCAGCCCCTTAGGATGAACAACAATATAAACTAACTAGTACCCAGCAGCATATGTATAGTAGAGGATGGCCAAGTTGGTCATCAATAGGAGGAGAGGACCTTGCCCTGTAAAGGTTCTATGCCCCAGTGTAGGGGAATGCCAGGGCTAATAAGCAGGAGAGGGTAGGGTGGCAAGGAGGGGGAGGGGGAAGGGAACAGGGGTTTGTTCTTGTTGTTTTTTTGGTTTTTTTTTTTTTTTTTTTTTGGAAGGGAAACTGGAAAAGGAGATATCATATGGCATGTAAATAAAGAAAATATCTAATAAAAAACATAAAAAAAAACCCTGGAATTTACAAAATCCATGCTATTCCCTTACCAATGTTATGTAATCAGTTAATCATTACTGGGAGACTATAAACAGCTGAGTAATCATGAGGAAACTCTGTTGAGCTTAATGGCCTACTTTTAAATTACCTTCAAATGGAACAGAGAGCAGCAGAGGTGTATCATTTGGGAATTGTCTTCTATGTCAGAGTAAGCTTTTAGTAAAACAGTTGAGTTTTAATTCATTCCCATTTCTCTAAATTACCCCTGAGCCCATCTCACACAGGAAATTGAAAACATAACAAAGTAAAATAAAACAAAGAATTCGAAAAGTTGGACTTTAGTATGCCCCGACCCACAGGATGTTCAGCAGGGACCTAGGGTAGGGGAGAGAGACTGAGGCGGGACAAGAGACACGAAGAATGAGGGCAAGACAGATGTCTGATCAAGCTCTGAAGTTGTATTGCCAGGAATGACAATACAAGCATAAACAAGAGGAGACTTCAAGGAAGGGGGAATTGCCACGGAGGCTTTCCAAAGGTCAGGCGGCAGTCTTCAGTCTCTGGAACCAGTGGTCACAGTGTCCTCCACACCCACAAATATTCTTACTGTTAGACTATACAAGTTCTCTCAGGGCTGTGTGTGGAAGTTAGTAAATTTCCCCAGGGCCATGGTTAAGGCCATGTCTCCCGGCATCCGTGTGTATTAATTTACTTTGGTGGTCATGTGTTCTGTACCTGGGGAGAGTACAATTTTTTGTGTTGTCTCATCAGAAAAAAGTCTTCTACAGCATTGGTCCTAACCTACAGATCCATCCCTGGTAAATGGTACTTAGAGGTCTGTGAGTTGTCAAAAGATGTAGTATAAAGATAAGGGTGTCATACAGGGCACAGTCCTGAAGGAAGAAAATGCAATACATAAGATAGATTGATTAAAGTTAACTTTTTGTTGTTGTTGATTGTGTTAGTGGGGGGGGGACCAATGGGGGGTAGGGGTGGGGGTGGTTATGGTGGTGGTAGCTGTAGTGGTGTGTGTGCGCGTGCGTGTGCGTGTGTGTGTGTGTGTGTGTGTGTGTGTGTGTGTGTGTGTGTGTAAGCTACTCAATCTGTATGATGTTAACTATATATATATTTTCAAGGCTGAAATTTGGTTTTGAATCACAAATTGTTGTGTTCTTCTATGTAGAAGATCATTCCACTTTTAACTGTTCTAGTTGGCAGTATTTCTAAGGGATGAGATCTTGTGAGCTTTCACCCATCCATGATTATTGGTGTTCTTGTTCAATTCAAGTATAGGCATCCGTATTGGTAATGTTTCATGAATGTAGCTTCTGAAATTCCTAGGATACAGAATCTCACAGCAAACACTCTGTTCCTTTGGCTCTTGCTGTCTTTCCAGCCTTGTTTTCCATAATAGTTTTTGAATATCAGGTGCTGGAATGAATTACAAATGTGTGGGCTCCACAACTCTGCCTTTTAATTGTTCGTGCTATTCTATAAAAGGCCTTTGTCTGTTACAAAGATAATTTTCCTTGATGAGGGGTGACAACTTACCTTGTTGTGAGTTAGAAATAAAAGATAATTTCATGAAATTGGTGAAAATTGTTACCATAATAAGATTGATGTTGAGACACATAAAGGAGGACATGTTCATAAATTTTGTATGCAAAGCAAAATCTTCAGTAACAGAGAATTCTATATACTTTAGAATATTTATGGTTTATTTGCATTAAAACATCCTTCAAATAGTAAAGTGTGCACATGAAATAGATTTTCTTTCTCTCCAAGTGCCATTAATTAATTTGTTTATTCAACTAATAAATACAAGTGCATGTTGAACATCTATTATGTGTGCTTTTAGTGATATTTTCATAAAATTTGAAGTCTATGAAATGAAAACTGAGAGTCTCTAATATTTTAAAATTAGAGATATATGTATGTATCTAAAACTCTCTATTTTTCATAACCTTATAGTGTTTATATACACATAAAGTAAGTTTTCTTTTTTCATATAAAAAATCCTAAATAAATCTTCTGGAGCTATTTACCTTTAGTTGTCTTACAAATGACTAATTGCGAGGTCTTCTTGGTAGGAAGTACGTCATGACTCTCGCAGTGCTTTTGATGCAGGGAATGTTTATGCCACACGTGTTATGATGGTAATGGAGGCCTCGATACTTTTTCAGGGTTTTGAAAGCTGCTTTTGATAAAACAACAACAACAAAAATTAAATATTCACTGAGATTCATATCATTACTCACTCACACCCTGGAATTTTTAAGAATGCAGGGGAAAGAGAAAATGTCAGACACAAGTGTAGAAAAGGATTTGAAACTCTAATGTGGTTCATTATTTGTGGATCATCTTGCATACCTTAAAGGAAAAGGAATTACTAGAGATTCTCATATTTATAAATTCCCAGGTCTGAATTATATAAAGTTGCATATTATCCTTTTTACTTACAAAAAAAATTTCCTGAGAAACAGATATTAAGCAGTTTATAGTCTTTGTAGAACATATAAAGATATGTTAATATCTTGATACAAAATTATATAAGTGTAGATTTCTTGAATGCAAGAAATGAGTATAACAAACATTAATTTTATAACAGTTCATTTGTTGTAAATATCTCAGAATAAGTGATCTAAATACAGGATATATATTTACATATATTTTTAAAGTAGAACTTTATATTTTTAAGTACCTTGTTTGTTAGGATTTTTTTTTCCAAATAGCATAAACTTGGATCATCTTGGAAGAATAAAGTTCAATTGAGAAAATACCTCTATCTAACTGAGCAGTCAGCATGTCTGTGCAATATTTTATTGATACATGATTGATCTGGGTAGACACAACTCACTTTTGGTAATGCCATCTATGGGATGGTGGTTCAGGTTTGTATAATGGAGCAGTCTGATCTATCCACGAAAAGCAAGCTGAAAGTCAGCTTTTCATCAGTTTCTGCTTCCAGATTGTTGTCTTGATTGACTAACCCGACTTCCCTTCAAGATTGCCTGTGTTATGAGTTAAAATATACATTTTCTTCCCAAACTTGAAATTTTGGCCATGTACAGTTTTAGACTAGTGTTCTAGTGTTTAATATATATATATATATATATATATATATATATATATATATATATTTGCATATATGTGCATATATTATATGTTTACTTTTTTATATATTTTATTTCATATGTTTTACCTCATATACAGATTTCACATGGAAAATAAATAAACGAAAAATAGTTGGAAATATGTGGGAAAAGACAAGAACATAAGCTGAGCTTGGTGTTTTTAGTTCTGTAGTCTCTGCTACTCTGGAGGCTGAGGCAGGAAGATCAGGAGTTGATTATAGTACTCTGTATAAAATTTCTCAAAATGTTATTTAAAATTAGTTAATTTAACTAATTTACAATTAAATTAACATTTAACTATTAAGTATAGGTAGGACTTAGGCCACCCTACAGATTCACTCACAAGTCACACGTTCCATAGAAAGTATCAGCAACATAGCTCAGCAGATAAAGACTCGATTCCACCCTGAGGACCTGAGTTCTAACACTGGGTACCAAAGAGTGGAAGAAAGGCAACTCCTGTAAGTTGCCATCTGAACTTTAAAAGCCCACCATGTAGACACACATACAAACACACTTGAACTCACACAGACACACAGATACATACAACATACACTATATACAGACGTACACAAAGAAATACACACAGACACACACAAAAACAGACACACAAACACAGACACACACATATACACACATACACATATATATAACTTAAATCATTGGTAAAGGTAACTGTCACCATATTTAATTGTAAAAGAGGGCTATGTATAGTTTAAAAAGTTTTTTTTTTTTTACTTCCAGTTACATAAAACAACTCATATCTTATAGAACCCTAGAATTATTTTTTAACCAGATGAAATATGTGCATGTATTTGATGGTGCTACTGGTGGTTTTGTTGTTGGTAGTGGTGGTAGTATATGTTTGTGGTTATTGCTTGTAAATAATATAAATATAACACAATCTATCTTCAGATATTGAATATAAAAAATTTTCCTGAGATATCCCAATGGAAACAAGAAATAATTTATAAGGAAGGAACCTACACATCTATTCTTATTTTCAATTCATGGAGCCAATATATTTATTGAAATGAACTGTTGGGTTTGAGGAAGACTGAGGCTCATACACCACTTTAGTCTTTCCCTGAATTGTCCACACAATGAATAGCTTTTAAAATTTTACTAGTATCAAGTTTACTAGGTGTTTACTTGGTGAATTCAATTTACATAGAGACAAGACATGACAAAGCTTGCATGCTAGCAAATTTGTATTCAGCTTAGATTTTAGCATCAGTAACTATAAATTAGGGAAAATATGAAGCAAATAGTGTATACCTAAATGAGGTGTCACATGGTTAGTGAGAGAATTTATATTTGTAATTTTTGTTAATGTCTGCACAGCATTGTGAACAATTCTGAATTTGTCAGAGATAAAACAAAAACATTGTCCTCCTTCATGGGGGTGAAGCTATAGATAATTATGACAAAAGAGCAGAAGAATGTCTGCAATGTTTGGGAGTATTGTTAGGACCTTAGAAAGCAAAGATTTGTGAGGGATCTAGTCCTGGAAGGAATCTTTAAAGTCTGCTTCATGTGGCTGAGGAAAAAAATTATGTCTCTGGGATAGGCAGTAACAGTTTGTCTGTGAAAGGAAACCGGCTTTTAATTAAGGATTGAATAATGGGAGCTTGATTTGACCTGTGGAAATAAATTATGTGACTTAAGAAATCTTAAACAAGTTGAAAACTTTTGAACATATATCACTGATATTAGGGAGAAAAATAAACGTTCAAATGGAGAAGCAAGAAAATTTGGAGTTGAAAAACGAAATTTAGTCATTCCTATAAGGGATGTAAGTGATAAAAACCTCCAATGCAGCAATTTTGGCTACCTTAGATGAGTAGTCTGTGTGTGCAGCAAGCAGGCTAGGTATTCCCCATTTATTTTTCCTTGAAAAGCAAGGGATAAAGTTTTAACCTTGAAAAAGTTTAAGGGTTGAAAGACTTTTAGCTGAAGCTGCAGGCTGTTAGCCTGTGCTGTAAATTAACTGACAGGTAGGCAGAGCTCAGAGTTTACAGGCAGCACTGTGGTCTGGGGGAGGGGTAAAGATTAGAAGTTCTTGCCCTTTTGGAGGACACAAATGGAGGCAGAGGCAAGAAGTCTGTGCAGCCTGCCTTTCCAAGGAATGGAGGGAGGAGAGAGAAAGGAATGTCCAGTTCTTGAGCTGGTTCACTGACAGTTTACAATGTCTGCCTATTTGTACACTGCAGGGGCTGGGCTGAGTTTCTCCAGGACACAGAGTGCTTTTTTCCTGTGGAGCTTTCCACAGGCTACCCCGCCTTCTCAAGAGCAGATGCACTCTCCTTACCACCACACTACTGCAAGGAAACTGCCGGGTGCAATCACCCAGGCAGGAAAGGAACAAAAGATTAAGAGGATAGTGTAACTCTACACTCAGCTCCTGCTTACTGGCCCTGGCATTTCCCTACAATGGAGTATAGAACCGTCACAAGGCCAAGGGCCTCTCCTCCAATTGATGACCAACTTGGCCATCCTCTGCTACATATGCTGCTGGAGCCATTAGTCCCACCATGTATACTCTTTGGTTGGTGTTTTAGTCCCTGGGAGCTCTGAGGGGACTAGTTAGTTCACGCTGTTGTTCATCCTAAAGGGCTGCAAACCTTTCAGCTCCTTGAGTCCTTTCTCTAGCTCCTTAATTGGGGACCCTGTACTCAGTCCAATGGATGGCTATGAGCCTTTACTTCTGTATTAGACGGATACTGTCAGAGCTTCTCAGGAGACAGCTATATCAGGCTCCTGTCAGCCACCACTTGTTGGCATCCATAATAGTGTCTAGATTTGATGATTGAATATGGGAAGGATTTCCAGGTGAAGCACTCTGAATTGTCCTTCCTTTAGTCTCTGCTCCATAGTTAGTCTCTACAACTCCTTCCATGGGTATTTTGTACTGAATGGGTGAGAAGCACCTAAAAAAATGTTCAACATTCTTAGTCATCAGGGAAATGGAAATAAAAACAACCCTGAGATTCCTCCTAACACCAGTCAGAATGGCTAGGATAAAAAACTCAGGAGATAACAGATACTTTCAAGGTTGTGGAGAAAGAGGAACATTCCTTCAATGCTGATGGTACAACCACTCTGGAAGTCAGTTTGGCAGTTCCTCCAGAAATTGGACATAGTTCTACCGGAGGACCCAGCTATACCACTCCTGGGCATATACCCAGATGATGTTCCAACATGTAATAAGGATACATGCTCCACTATGTTCATAGCAGCCTTATTTATAATAACCAGAAACTGGAAACAACCCAGATTTCCCTCAACAGAGGAATGGATACTGAAAATGATATATATCTACACAATGGAGTACTACTCAGCTATTAAAAACAATGAATTTATGAAATTCTTGGGGAAATGGATGGACCTGGAGAATATCATCCTGAGTGAGGTAACCCAATCACAAAAGAACACACATGGTATGCATTCTCTGATAAGTGGATATTAGCTCAGAAGATCAGAGTACACAAAGTACAAACCACAAACCACAAGAAACTGAAGAAGGAGGAAGACCAAAATGTGGATACTTCGTTCTTCCTCCCAAGCTTTCTTTTCAACATGTTTTCCATACCAGTAGACAATAAACTAGAGCATATAGTCACAAATATTTTTATAAGTATAAGCTTGAATTTTATATAAGAATTGACAAACTAATATAGTTTATTGGAAATAATATAGGCTGTTCATCATGTAAAACATAAGATTCAACTTACAAGCTTAAAATGCATTATGGCATCAAGTATCCACCAGGTGGGATAACAACCAGGTTGTCATAGGAACAAAAATTTAGAGTGAGTTGTAATTGATCATCTGGAAATAAACATTATTTTGTATGCTTACATGTTATCATTGGCTGAATAATACAAGTAAGAGGTAAAAAGGTGTATTGATAAAGAAGGTAAACTTTTAAAAGTAATTTATGTGCAAGAAGGATATGAAAAAGAAAACATTGCATATGTTCTGTTTACAGTGAGGGTTAAATTTATGAGAATATAAGAATTGTAATTTAAATCATTTTATATATTCATAAATTTTAGAAAATACACTTCATTTAAAATGAAATTCTTCAAGATATTGTTTTTCTGTTGTTTTGTGTGGTTTTCTTAGTTGTTCTAATATAATGCCTACATTTATTTATTTGTTTAAATAAATAGAAACATAAACATTTTTTCTGCCCTTTATCTTAATCAAGAAATAATGCCTAATTTTTGTTCGCCATTTGGAGATATTTTATGGAAAACAGATGAAATTCAATAAAATGTGTGTGTTTCATGTAAAAACGGAAGCTTTAGTATTTTTGCAAGAGATGATATGCTATTACATACCTTTTATGCTTATATATCTGATGAAATTTTTTTTCCATGTGAGGAAGCTAAGATTCTGAGAAGGAAAAGGCTTATCAGGACATTATGCTGCTAGAATTCTTGCCTTTTTCTTTCCTACCTACAGTCCCTTCTATGTACCCTATCATTGCTTTCTCTCAAATTCATGAAAATTTTAATTGTCTTATATATACCTATGTGTGCATTTGCATATATATACACACATTTTCCTAAATTAAATGAATACAGTGTTTCATTTGTAATAATGTTACTTATGTATATATGTTTTCAGGGAAGGTCACTTCATATTAGTTAACTTATTCAGAGATTACTCTCCTGGAAAGACTATTCTCACAAACTCATTATTTTCTAGTTTTCTGTAGTTATTTGTCTGGGGTTGGGGCCCTTTGAGAATTCCCTCTTCCATAGTAGCTTCTCTCTTGGTATTTTTCCTGTTCAGGTCTTTTTAGAAAGCTATTTTGAGATTTCATGGGAGTAGCTTCCATCACACTTCTAGAAGATTCTATTTCACAGTAGAGTTCCTGTTTTTCTTGTTTTTCTGCCTGTTCTTTCACAGTGCTCTCAGGGCCTTTAGTGCAGCAATTCTGTTATAGAAATATAAGCTAGGAATGAGAATCATGAATCACTTGTTCTCTGTATTTTATCTATTACATTTATCTGTAATTGTTTCTATTACAAAGAATAGATACTTTGTTGATGGGTAAGGGATACATATGTGTATATAAGGATATATATTTAGAATGTGGACAGGAACTATGTTAGCTTGGTAAAGTGGTGATGTAGGCTTTTCTGTAAGATCTATGATGCTACATAAGGGTCTTGAAATCTTGCTTCTCCTATCTCAGCCTCTCTATTAGTAGTATTGTTTATTTCATGTTTTTACACTGTACTACGGTTTTCAGAACAGCTTATATACTTCAAAAATATTTATATACCCAAAAGAAACATAGATGATTAACTAGGGAGGTGGCTTGTAAGAGAACAACAAAGAGTGAGACTGAATGCTTTGTTTGACCTTTGTAACTCTTGTATCAAGTTTGAAGAAGAGGACTTTATAAGTTACTCTTTCTCTGAGATGAATGTTTTTCCAAATTATCACAGCTAATTAGCCAAATTCTTACCCTCACCTAATGTCTATGCCTCCCTCCAAGCAGAACCATTGTTCGCTGAAACAGTTGGTGAATGACTTTATGGATAGACCATCTTAATACCTACACCATTTCTTAAATGAATGTAACCTGTTCTCTGTGGCCTGAGAATAAAGTCACTCACTCAAGTCAAATAGCTTTGACCACAGCAGGAAGTCTGTATCCAAAAATCGAGCCTACAATTCATTTCTTGGTGCAACAGAACAATCAACTTTCAGCTTAGCTACGCTGGAGGTAAAATCCTTTGGTGATGTGAGGGCTATTGAAGCACAGCGTTATTACAATGAAATCCAATGTCTAAAAATTGTTCTTATTTTGGGCTTGTACCACAGTAAGAGCCAAAATTTTAAACTCTACTAAATACAAAACAAACAAACAAAAAGACTTTATATATTTCTGTTCGTTTAGGAAAATACTAGTAGTTATGTATTATTTTGAAATATACAGTTAATATATTTGGAGTCATTTAAAATTTATATTGAGAAAAATGTATTTTCACTATTGCTGTAAATGAGCATCTACATAAGACTGTTAAATTGATTGTTGTTTTATATCAAACAAATTTTATAATACTTATTTTTATTGTTATAATATTTTATAAATTTTAAGGAATATGACAAAAAAGATATTGTAGGTATTGAAGGGGGGTCTCTGGGAGGAGTTGGGGTACAAGGGAAACAAGAATGTGATTTAATTCTATTTACTTAAAATGTTTTTAAATGTTAATAATTTCAGATAAATTGAAATCATGTAACTTTTCTCATCATGATGCAATAAAAGTTTTTTAAAAAAAGAGAGATAAAAAAGATCTATGACCTCGGCCTTGTGAAGGTTTTGTGCCCCAGTGTAGGGGAATGCCAGGGCCAATAAGTGGGAGAGGGTGGGGTGACAGGCATTGGGAGGGGGGAGGCAAAAGGGGTTTGTTCTTGTTTTTGTTTGTTTGTTTGTTTGTTTGTTTTGGAGGGGAAAATGGGAAAGGGAAAATGTACATGTAAATAAAGAAAATACCTAATTAAACAAAAAAAAAAAGAAAGAAAGAAAGAAAGAAAGAGAACAATACAGAGACTCAATGAAACAAACCAAAAAAAAAAAAAAAAAAAAAAAGATCTATGATGCCAGCATATTTAGGCAACTATAGTTAAATTTGTTCTCTGAGAATTTCATACATGTTCAAAATATATAATTATTGTATCTATACTTTATTTCCATTCAATTCCCCTAGAAAGTCCTCATCAACACATGCACCTTCCAACTTCATTTATTCTCTCACTGTGTCCAACAAGTGATGTTTATATTTTGAACAATGAGAACTTTAAGACCATATATGTATAAATTTATTTTATATCAGAGTCATGATGACATAGAGCCTAAACTCAGCTTATACACAATAATAGTATAGGTGTTGATAGAATATGGAAAGGATTTCATTGCAAATGTATAGGTCTGAGTAGATAGATATTTACTTAGAAGTATGTTTGATGTAAATGTTATTGATTTCGTCAGTGCACAAAACTTCCTATGAATAAATAAAATACATTAATCATTTGCAAATGCACCTGTATTTAACATTGACTCAGGAAGAGATGAGGACAATACTTGATAAATGAGAAACAAAACATTATTTTATAGTTGGGTGGAACCTACAGTTACTATTTAGCAATCAGGATGATAGGTACAGTGACAGGCTCAGTGAAGCCCTTCAGGGCTCAGTATAGTGACTTGAGATCCCTTAAAGTTCTGGTACCAACAACTATTACACAGGAATACAATCTCATGGTATTTACACTTTATTTATCTTGTTCAGAGTTCATCTTTTCGTACATAAATGGATCAAACTAGAAAGACTAGTGCTTCTACAAATGTAGAATTTATGCATCTATTTTTAGAAACTTTTTTTCTCTGTAAATTTTCCTGTGTGTTACTACTACATGATCCCTGTCCTTAGCCTAAATGTAGGGCATTTGATCTCAGACACCTTCTTACTGAAAACTTAGAGGTAAGGCTAGTTATTCAAGATATCTCTCCACTCCTATGCTTGTCCATATGAAAAATTACTTTCTGGATTAATATTCTCTATAAGATAAAGGGTAAATCCATATCTACACACTGCAGTGTTTCATGTCCTTCGCAGTCACTTCTGAGGTTAATGATCTCTCTCTCTCTCTCTCTCTCTCTCTCTCTCTCTCTCTCTCTCTCT
>JADRCD010189701.1:0-13376 GCA_019843815.1 Montemys delectorum
CCCCCCCCCATCTACCCTCCAAGTGCTCCACATCCCACACCTTTTCCCCACTCCCTGTCTTCATGTGGATGCCCCTACCCCACCTGACCTCTAAACTCCCCAGGTCCTCTAGTCTCTTGAGAATTAGGTGCATCATCTATGAATGAACACAGATCCAGAAGTCCTATAAAGTATGTGCAAATATCTGCATCTGACTCTTTCAGCTGCTTGCTGGGTCTTTTGGAGGTCGATCAAGATAGGTCTGTTTTTGTGAGTGCTCCATAGCCTCAATAATAGTGTCAGGCCTTGGGACCTCCCCTTGAGATGGATCCCACTTTGGGTCTGTTGCTGAACCTTCTTTTCTTCAGGCTCCTCTCCATTTCCATCCCTGTCACTCTTTCAGACAGGAACAGTTAGGGGTCAGAGATGTGACTGTGGCAACCCTATCCCTCACTTGATGCTGTCTTCCTGCTGGAGGTGGGCTCTCTAAGTTCCTTCTCCCTACTTTTGGGCATTTCATCTAAGATCCCTCCGTTTGAGTCCTGAAAGTCTCTTATCTCCCAGTTGCTGGTGAGATTGCAAACTGGTACAACTACTCTGGAAATCAATCTGGAGGTTCCTCAGAAAATTGGAGATAGATTTATCTGAAGACCCAGCTATACCCCTCTTAGAAATATACCCAAAAGATGCACAACCATGCCACAGGGGCACGCGCTCCACTATGTTTGTAGCAGCCTTATTTGTGATAGCCAGAAGCTGGAAACAACCTAGATGTCCCATGACTGAAGAATGGATACAGAAAGGGTAGTTCATTTACACAATAGAATATTACTCAGCTATTAAGAATGAAGACATCTGTGTTTTGTAGGCAAACAGATGGAAGTAGAAAATATCATCCTGAGTGAGGTAACTCAGACCCAAAAGGACATGCATGGTATGTACTCACTAATAAGAGGATATTAGCAAAGTATATACAGAATAAAGAAGATACAGTCCACAGAACTTAAAAAGGTCAACAAGCTGAAGGGCCCAAATGAGGATGCTTCAATTGAGGGAAGAGAAAGCAATCACAACTGGGGAGGGAGGGAAGGACCTGGGAGGGAAAGGGGACAGCTGAGGGATGAGGGGAACATGATCTGTTATTGGGTGGAGGAAAAGAATTGAAGCCCTGATGGCCAGCAGAAAGAATGGAAAAAGGCAACTTCAGGAAATAGAAGGTTGGGGGTCCCTCCAGAATGCACCAGAGACCTGGGAGGTAATTATCTTGATAAATAAAGGATCACCAAACTAGAGTAGACACATTGTGGTCACACAATCTAACCTGCCCAATGATGCAGGATTGTACTGTGTATTTTTTCACTTTTTTTTACTGATTCTCCCAATCAGTAAAAGCCTTTCCAACCTTGTCTTTCCTTTTCTTTATATATTTATATAGATTTTCCTTTTTTATTCTGTCCACCATAATGGATGCAGATAAAATATACATTATAGGCTTAATTTAAATTTCCTAACGATAGTGACTCTTTCTGTAAAACTGTTATCATTTGTACTTTTTATTGAAAATAAATTGAAGTTGTACAACTGTTTTATAAATGGATATTTGTCTTCACAGTTAAAAGTTTTCACTAATTATTTGGTCAAAAGAGAAATTATAACATATGTGTATGAATAATATACTTCCACAATAATGATTAACTTTTTATCTTCTATGTAATAATCTTTAAGGCTTAATTTTAATTTTCCTTTTATTTGTTTATTTGATTTCTATTTTCCCATGAAAAAACCAGTTCCATAGTCCAAGGATGTTAAATATGTTTCTATATTTTTTTCCTAATAAGATTTTTAGTTTCCATCAACTTTGTGCATCTATGTCGTAGTGATTTGACTCTTCTTTTTTCTCATGGTCTTGTAGTCCTTGCAATATTGCTCAGGGTTTCTGAATAGTCTTACTCATGATTTAATTAAAATGTTTCTAATTTGATAATTGACAGAAATATTTGCTATTGGCAGAAAATATTATGTAACTTATGGTGCATAGTATTTTTCTTCTAAAATAAATATTATTTTATGAGGTGATGGACTATTTTAAATGTTAGATAGTTAATTTATTGAGGAGAAATGATGTTTTCTTTTTAAACGATTTAGGTGTAAATGATACTAGAAATTTCACTATTATTAATTCTCTCCAAATACACAAATTATTATTAACTAGCTTCTATGAATAAAACAGGACAAAATGTGGACTGATAGTTATGTGCATATAGACCTTCATATGTGTATATTTGTGAGATAGTATGTGATTGTATTTGCAATAAGGGTCACTTTCCTTATTTTGTTCTTTCTTGTTTATTGATACATAGACTTTTGCAACCTAATCTGGGCTCAAAACCCCTATGTAGCTGAAGCTGTGTTTGAACTCTTGAGCCTATCCTCTACATTTCAAGCACAAGCATATAGACTAATGCCATCATGTATAACTTCTGTTGTTCACATGGTTTTCTTTTTAAAAATCTGATAAAAATAACTGTGGTACATTTATAACCATTTCATATGCCAACTGTACAGATAACAGAAGGTGAATATAATCCAAAAGATGTGTTCTCTCATTCGGGGATAAATAAATATTGCTCTATAAAACCTATTGTAATAAAATGCAAGTATTTAGGTGCAATATGAAATCTAGTTTTACTGGAGTCATTGGTATCACAATTTGATGAATTTCAAAGGTTCAAATTTCGCTGAGTCACTATGTCTTTTAAAAACATTCCCACATGTTTATGAACAAAACTTTTCTACCAAAATTCTTAGACCATTTGAAAAGTTTTTCATTGTTAATTGCATTTATGGAACTATATAATATTCACTAAGCCTGTTTACCCTTCAGGCTTTGCTTCCCTACTCTTTGCAATAAGATCAGCTGTGATCACAACCATAGATCCTGAGAACAAAAGTAGGGGTGGATGGCTAGGAGCTCAAACACCTTAGCCAGAACTGTGAGTCCTGAGAACAGGGTCTCAGCAGTAAGACAGCTCATTTTAATATGGACAACACAGGCTGTTTTTATCCTTTGGGGATGAGTAGGGGCTCTAAGAGTGAGTGTACATCACTGGCTGGGGATACCTCATTTGCATAAAGAAGAATTCCAGGTACTGCTGGACATGACCTTATAAAGGGAAAGGAAATTGAACCTGGCTACCCTACAGACTATGTGATCTACTGGGAAGAGGTAGGGTCATGAGGCTACACGCACTAGGATATGCAGGCCTAGGTAATGGATGGGGGCGCTATCCTTCTCCTGCTGATCTCAGGATAGATTTCCAGGGTTTGGAAAAGTCTCACTATAGCTTCAGACCTGCTCCAGTGATACTCTCCTCCCATACCCCCACACTCCCCCACCTTCCTATTCCCACTCACCAACACCTCATCACCTCCATATCTCCACCCCTCAGCCCCTTCTCACAGGCCCCCACCACTCCAAAGAGTGTACTTGTGATAATACAATAGAAATACTTTCCTAATCACATATTTGTTATTTTCAGTTTTAGTTTTATCTCCTAAACATGATTAATAATATTACAATGATATTATTATAAACTTTAATCACAATATGTAGGAAAATATAGGATACACTATTCCTATTGAATGATTAACCTTATGACCAACAGGATACAAATTTTATATGATTTTACAAGTTTATGTTCTAATTAAGAATGCACAAATATTTCCTACTGATATAAAGCAAGAAATGTTACCTGTAGATCTTTCTTTGTGGCTCAGCCTTATCTTTTTTTTTTTAAGATTATTTGTTTTATTTTATGTATATGAGTACACACTGTAGCTGTCCAGATAGTTGTGAGCCTTCATCTGGTTGTTGGGAATTGACTTTTTAGGACCTCTGTTCACTTCTGTTGCCCTGCTTGCTCTGGTAGACCCCGCTTGTTAAGTCACTGCTTGCTTTGACCCAAAGATTTATTTGTTATTATAAATAAGAATACTGTAGCTGTTTTTAGATGTACCAGAAGATGGCATCAGATCTCATTATGGGTGGTTGTGAGCCAACATGTGGTTGCTGGCATTTGAACTCAGGACTTTCAGAAAAACAATCTGTGCGCTTACCCACTGAGTCATCTCATCAGCCCTCAGCCTCATCTGAAATATAATGTTTATTTAATTCTTTGAGGATTTTATATGATCGGAGTGTTTTTAGATGCTTTGTTAATCAATTATTTTTGATATACCATATGTATTCATTATAATGAAATAATTCAAACATATCAAGAATATGCTTCTGAAATTCACACAACTAACAACAGACTTAAATAATGACCTATGATGAGCAAATGTATTGTTATTACTAAAAAAAAAATCACATTTCTAACAATATTTGTGCTAGTCACATTGCCTAAGGAATTTTATATTTTCATATTTCAAAGCACTGTTTGTTACCTAACCAATACACATGGTTTTATTTGCCAATGCAATTTGTTTTTGAAAAATAATGTTGCCTGGTAGGTAGTATCTAGTCCAAGTTCATGGAGACCACATATAAGAATTATCTAATCAACTTTTGCAAAAATTCCCAAATCACTGAAACTATATAAGCAATGATACAAGAAAATAGTGAGTAAAATTTGCTCACTTACGATGTCAGCAAATATCAAAAAGTTCTAGAAAAGCTGGAGGCCAGTCTGGTCTCTACAGCAAGACTATTTCTCTGCAAAAGAAAGAAACAAAAGAACAGAGATCATGACAAAAAGCAATATATAAAAGAATGAAAATGTTCCAGGATTTTCCCTCTCCAGTTACACTAGTACAGGAGAGGCCTGTGATTAGTTAGACAGGGAAAAGGGAGAAAGTACTAAGAGTTAAAAAGACAGAGAGGTCTCAGGAGGAGAGGGAAGGAGACGGAGGTCTAACGTGATGTTATCAAAAGGTTAAAATAATTGGGTTAAAGTTTTACCATTATCAATTGACTCTGAAATTATTTATTGACATCTTGTAAGTTGTGATTTTATTAATATATAAATCTAATTGGTTAACTATAAGCTTAAGAGTTTTGAGTTTTTCAGGTTATTGGGTATTGTGTTATCAAAGCATGAGGATGGTGTATCTGTTTGGTTACTGGAGTGTGGGAATGCTGATTACAGGGGACTATAGCAGAGAGGGAACCTAGTGACTCACAGAACAAGTGAGCCAGATATTGCAGGGGCTCCTGCAACAGAAAAACAAACATGTAGGTATGATGTTTTAAAGAAAATTTCATTCCATAGCAACAGATATCTCATATTTCATAGTTCTTTTCAGTTTTCAGACACTAATATTGATCATCAGCATTATGAAGCAATTACATTCTGGATAAAATATGTTTAAACCTTTACTCCATTTAATAGTTCTTCCCATAACAATAGTAATTTCACTTCAGGAAATTTTAATTTTTTTCCATTTCAAACATCTCCATTCTACCAAGTTTTCTGATCAGATTAAATAAGAACATGTACTGGGAATGATGAATGTCTTTTATACATTGAGCTGTATTAGTATCCTGGAACTGCCACAAAAATCCATTACAGTATACATACACCAGGGTCAGTATGTCAAATATTGGTAATATGGCTTATAGAAGATTTGGAAATGATCCTATATCACAATTTTAATGCCTCCTACTCTTAGGTAGGACTAGTCATTTGTCTATGGCACCCTACTCACAGCCATGTCAATGCTAAGTTTAAGTCTGTCCTTTATCTCCAATAACCCTGGATCTTTGCCTTGTAGTAACATGTCTATGACATGAAGAGCAAGTTCTGTCTGCCTATATTATTAAAGAGTGGCATATACAGTGATAACCCTGAAGGTAGTTAATGCTTTCAATATAACTGTAAATCTTGAAATTGTCCTTATAAAAGGCTGCGTTTCTCATGTTTTTGAAGAGCCAGGATCTGTTGTTTTGTTTGTTCCTCACCAGCTAGTCCTCCAGCAAATTGTTTTCCAGTTTGTTTGTACCCATGTAAACACTTTTTCCACCTTTCATGTCCTCTATCCAGTTTGATGACCTGTCTTCACACTCACTCAAGAATCACATATATGTGCAAACATTTAAACTTAAAGCCAAGAATTCACATATAAACATGGTCTACTATCTTTCGCTATTTGGCTTACCTCACTAGACCCAATAATTTTCAGAGCCATTATTTTTCTGAAAAAGATGTATTTTTACTTTTTTTGTTTATAAATATAATTTAATTGTGCATATGTACTCTATTTCTATTATTTTCATTTAATGATGGTATAGTGGCTATTCCTGGTTGTCAACTTGACTATCTGGAATGAACTACAATCCAGAATTGGAGGACTCACCTGTGCGTCCTAATCTGGAGGCTGAGAGATACAAGTTTCTGACCTGAACCTTGGCATGGAGATCTTGAGGCATAGCAGCTATTAATCCGAGAAGATTAAGACAGGAAGATCTCCAAATTCAAAGTCATCTGGGATTAAAGTGTGGCGACACACACCTTTAATCTGGGCCACACCTTTTGCTGGAGACGTACATAAGGACATTGGAAGAAGGAAGGCTCTCTCTACTTTGCCTGCTTGCCTTGTGGGACTGAGCAACTGCTGGATCCTTGGACTTCCATTCACAGCTGCTGCTGACCATTGTTAGGAGTTGGACTACAGCTTGTAAGTCATCAACAAATTCCTTTACTATATAGAGACTACCATAATTTCGGTGACTCTAGAAACCCTGACCAGTACAGATAGTTAATTTGCATGGTGATGTTTATATAAATCTATGTTAGAATTCAGACTATTTCAAAGGTCCAGGAATGATATAATTTGTTCCTAGTGTTGTCCTATTTATACCTTTTGAGACACCCCTACACTGGTTTCCATAGTGGTTCCACTAGTTTATACTATTCACCTTGAAAAGGGGTTGCCCACACAGCATGGCTGCCAGCCTCCCATGGTTTTGGTTTATTTATGATGGACATCTGACTGGAACTAGTTAGAATCTTAAAGAAGGGTTAGTTTCTACGTCCTTGATAGCTAACTATTTGTACAGTTTTAAAAATTATTAGCCTTTTGTATATATATTTTTCTAATTTTTTAGATATGCAATGAAATAACATTGTAAACATCTCTTACCTACTCCAAATCTTCCAAGATAGGAATTGACATGACCCCTCCAAATATCATGTCTTATCTGGATATTGATTGGTAGATTGTTGACGTTATTTTCTTTTTTTTATTTTTTACATATTTGAAATATATAATTGCCTATCTGTGATGTAGCTGGCATAGAGTTTTCTCATATTCTTTAGGGTGTCTTAAACACTAACATTAAAGATGGAAAGAATGTCAATGTTAAGTCATTTTCTGTTGTTGATTATTTTAATTAAAATCAATAAAGAAAAATAAACTCACTAATGCATTAACTAAAACGTGACTCAATTTCAGCACATAGAACACAAAAACACAAAAAGAAAAGAATCATAAAGAAAATAGAAAGCATGGGTGTTTATGTTTAAAGCCCTAATATTATTAGGAAATAAGAAATCAGGAACTATTTTAAATTTATATGCATTTAATATTAGGAGTACTAAGTAAATATATAGAATGTTCACACATCTAGTGTTTTGATAAACTGTGATAAACAGTATAGAAGCACATCAACTTTTAATAACAATAGATTGGCAGAGTATAGTATAGCTGTTTCCCACATAGTTAAAATTTTCTCTCTTGTAGGAAAATTCTAAAGGGAAGTGAAATGTATTATCACGGAGGGATGCTCTTTAGATTAATGAAGTCAACGGTGTCAAGAAATCCCTATTGCTTCCAATGCTTTAAACTACTCAAGAGAACTAAGGGGTAAGCATGTATTTGGGATGACAACAACAGATATCCTAAAGTGAACAAGGAAAAGCCCTCAAGACTAGAACAAGGACCTATAGGCAATCAAGGAATGCTGACAGCGGGAAAGTCGTCTCCTGTAAGAAGGGCACGGCACGGCAGCCAGCAATCGATTATGCACTATCAATGCTCATCGCGCAAATCCTACACATATGTAAAAGTAAGAGTGACATTGTAAGGGCTGAGTAGATTGCATTTTAATACTGTATAAATATACGAGGGTGTATGTGTGTGTACGTGTGATTTTTTTATATATTTTTAGGTATATTTTTATTAAAAAAGTATCTTACATATGTATGTAAAAACAACATCATACTATGTAATTGGGAAAAAGAGAGAGAGATCGAGAGAAGGAGAGAGCAAGAGTGCCTGGGAAGGGCAGGAGGGAGGAAAAGGAAAGAAAAATGATATAATTAAATATAATTAAAAATAATTATGAAAACTAATGTATTACACAGAAAGAGTTTAATGATACATTTTATATGCCAAAAATTATACATTAAATTTTAATTATTTTCATCATGCAGAATAAGTACACCAGGAATTGGATTTGTTGATTAGATTGATTTAACCACTCCATATTACAAATATATATCAAAACATCACATTAATCTTTATAAATACTTCAAGTAAATTAATAATTGATTAATGTCTAAAATTAAGAATTTTAGAATGTTATTGTATTCTAGGTGAAAGAGAGAAAAACAGAGGGGCCTAAGATATTCTTATGATTGTGATCTACTTTATGATAGCCTAATAATAGAATTTATGGATGACTGACATTTACATTGTCTTTCCATATTCATAGAACTATAAAACAAAAATAATGAACTCCACTGTAATTTATATACTTCAATTATAAGTAATGTATGAAAATTAGGTAATTTTGAATGCTACATACTAATTTAAAGTGTCAATAAAACTATGGGTGGGAATCTGAGAGTGAATGACATTTCTATTCCTCTGGATTGTGTACTCAGAGTCTTTAGTCCTCACACAATATTAACAAAGTGGTAAAGATGAATGTACAGACAGCATGCAAGGTGAAGGAGGAAGAAAATGAGCAGGAGGAAGGTAAAATTGGAGGTGGAGAGAGAGACTGATTAATTGGCTTGCCAATTGTTATACTAGCCACACGAGTATCAGCCTTGTGAAAGCCAAATATTTCGAATAGAACCCCTAGGCTCAACTTTGCCACTATGGTACTTAAGCTCCAGATGATCGTTAAGTGCAAGTGCTTGAGATATTCTTCAAGACAACTGTGCAGCCTGGGGTAGACAACCACGTAAGCCACTATGCTTTGTGACAATTTGTTACATGGTATTACATGTGAAAAATGGTCTGGGAGGGAGTGCCTGAGGCTAGATTGTTGAGGATTTGGTCTAAGGTTACTTATGCTAATTAGGTGCCCAGAGTTACACAGAATCCACAGTCTACATCTAAGACACTGCCCTCAGTTGGTTTTGATCAGTAAGTAAAGTTGTTGGGAATCAATTGTAGGACAGGGAGCCAAAGACTGGACTTGAGGATGCCTGGTTAAGGACCTAAGAGGGGAAAGAGGAAGGAAAACTGGAGAACGACAATGCCAGGAAAGGAGTAAGGCCAAGGCCTGAGAGTTACCAACAAGAGAGAATACCAATAATGAAAGCACTAGGGAAGGGTGTCCCTAGGGGCCACCATCACTGGGTCTAGGGCAGCAAAGATGGAATATAGATTGTTGCCTCCCCAACCCAGTTCAGCCTCCGGACTTTTTCGGTTTCTGCCCGAGGCGGTTACCTGGGAAATTAAGACAAAAGATTGTCTGCAGACCATCTGCTTATCTCTGAAAGAAGCTGCCAGGGAAGTTCAAGATGAGATACAACTAGGCCTACCACCAAGCCTCCTGCCTGAGGACGCCCTACTGCCTGAGGACATCCGACATCCGCAGACATCTGAGCCGCTAGCTGGTGACCTTTGCCCCTGACACTCCCCCGACTCTTTCCTGACTCCTCCTGCAATGTTTATGTTATGCAAATATCATTGTAACCTAGAGACCCAATTTCGTTTCTCTGTACATATAAATGTTGAACCCCAAAAGTAAAGTACAAAGTTTTGATTGTGCTATTTCAACTTGGCTTCGCATCCTTTTGTTCTCTAACTCTGTGTTTCAGGTTCTTTTCTTCCTTTGACTGAGAGAACCCAAAAGTTTGTGAAACTGCGGGACAGTTTCCATAGATTAACTAGATATATTATAAATTAACTATATGGGAGTGGCACAACCATTGAGCTGTTTAAGGTATACTAAGATGTGTGAATATTTTCTTCATTCGTGAAACCAGAATGTTGAGACCAGAAGCTAGGAATTTGCTATCACCTCTGGCTTGATTTGAGCAGAATTAGTTGGCAATTGCAACTATAGACAGCTGTTATTAATAGAGAACTCTGTCAGAAAATGTTGCCATGATTTCTATCTGCTGTCAGTGACAAACAAAACAAAAACAAACACAAGCAGAGTGGTAGTGGTGCACGCCTTTAATCCCAGCACTTGGGAGGCAGAAGCAGGAGGATTTCTGAGTTCGAGGCCAGCCTGGTCTACAGAGTGAGTTCCAGGACAGCCAGAGCTACACAAAAAAACCCTGTCTTGGAAAAAAAACAAAAACAAAAACAAAAAACTCCATAAGAACGTAAAGTACATTTTGTATTTCATTTATGAAGGAAAATTATGGTGAAAAACATTTGAAAGTGACATTTTAATATTGGTAAAGTGGTTAAGTTTCATCTTGAAAACAACTCATTTGATTATCTGACTTATTATGAAATTGAAATATAGAAAATCATAAAATTCACATATTCACTGTGTATGAATTAGAAATAGAGGTAATTTTAACATCATCTAATACACTTACATTTTATATAATGTATTACCACTGTTGAATGCCCATGCATATGAAGATGAAATGCACCTTTATTGGCTACTTTTGATTACTGCAAAGCTTATGTAACTCATATACAGATTATAATAATAACTAGGGATTACAATATTTTATTAAGGATAGTTATGGAATGCTTGTTTAAATATCATTAAAAATTAGTTGTTTTAACATGTGGTCTTTTAAAAGTTACATTTAAATTACTATTTCAACCTTAAATTTGTCTAATTTAACATCTTTTTATGTATTGTGAAATCATAATTATATTATATGAGTAATTTAACTACAATATAAACAAGTACAGAAAAACGCAGAATTTTAAAATTATTGTGGTATTGTATTAGTTTATTTCAGGATATTTTTCAGAACTTTATTTATTAAAAAATATATATAGGAATTAGGCATATAAATATTATCCATCTATAATATATTTAATATATTAATAACTAAATATATTTATATATCTATAATATATTTAATAACTAAATCAATTTATTAAATGAGCTTGTGACTAACAATGTGTCAAAAATTTATTTTCATATTTTCAGAAAAAAATCAAAGCTGCTAAAAATGAATGAGAAAATCCCTAAATAAGATTTTAAGAACACAGGTAAATAAATTATTTCACTATATTTGCACCTATTGACTTGAAAAACTCCTCAGTACTTGACTTTTGTGACTATTTGAACTATATTTATAACATATTATAGTTTTACAGAAATAAGAATTATGAAAAAATCCTTTCCATTCAATAAACATAAGAAAATACCATGTTTCATTTTACTATTCTCCTAAATGTCTTGTTGAAAAAATGTATATATTAAATTTGATCAACTAATTTATGAATTGCTAACTCAGATGAAGTGTTCTTGTAGATATTAAATTTGTACAATGCAAGATTAATATCTGGAATGTAAGGGCCATTTAACATATACCTGACATAAAGTTAATTCACAATTAACCCATGTGTTGTATGTTACTGTTCCAAGGGCAATGAGTCATAATGCTTCCATGATTTGTTTTTAAGATAAAATATATAATCATGGGATTTTGGTTTTATAACTAAAATGATTGATGTTAACCACACATAGGTATTATATTACAGGTATCAGGAATTAAGCTTACACAGGAAATAAAAAATAACAAAAAATTTCAAGAAATTTTATTGTACATTTAATTCTGAAAATCTCTTCTAAATTTAGTGAACACACAAGCAAAATGCAAGAATTTGAATTATTTTTCTTTTATTTTTATTCAAATTATGAACAATATCAAAAATTTTTGCTCTCCGTATGTAACCTCTGTAAAATCAGTGTAAGTAAATACAATCTAATCTGTGGAAAGACATATAATAAACCTTATGATTGCTTATACTGTTTTTGTTCTGCTTAATTGACGTAGTTAGTATTAAACTAATATAACTTTCCATATTACCCATAAGTTATTTTATTTCTCATTCCACCACAATTATACACCTTCCCAAATATAGCCACACATCCGGACTACTAACATATATGTGAACTGAGGGCCATTTATTAAAGCTTATGAACCTGTAGGGGACAATTTTTATGCAAATACCCCCAAGGGTGGTGAGGATGTTGAAGAAAGGAAATAATCTTCTACTGCTGATGAGAGTCCATCTTTGCAATCTCACTGTGGAAATCAATATGGCAGTTCCTCAGAGAGCTGGGAATCAATCTACCTTCAGATCCAGATATACAGCTCTTAGACCTAAACCCAGAGGGTGCTGCATCCTACCACAAGGATACTTGTTCAACCAGGTTTATTCTTTTTTGTGGTTTTTATCCATAATAGTCAGAAACTGGGAACAACCTAGATGACTTTCAGCAGAAGAATGAATAAAGTAAACGTGGTACATTTACCCAATGAAGTATATTACTCAATTGTCTTTAAAAAAAAAATGCCACAATCAAAAAGACTGACCTAGAATTGTTTCTGTTTAAAAGAACTGCAGAGACAAAAATAGAGAAAAGACTGCGGGAAAAGTGGTTCAGTGATCTGCCCAAATTGTGATCAAGCTCATGTGGTTGGGGGGGCGGGCACCATGGCTTTACACTTATTACTGATGCTATGGTGTACTTACAGTCTGGAGACCTGAGAGGTCCTAAAAGCAGCTGATGGAAACACATAGAGATATTTACACACAACCATTGGACTGAAAGAGGTGAATTCAATGGTTAAATTAGGGGAAGATTGAAGAAGCTGAAGGGGAGGGCAACCCTTTAGGAAGACCAGAAGTTTCAACTAACCCAGACCAATTGGAGCTCCTAGAGACTGAGCCACCAACAAGGTAGCACACATGGGCACATGTATAGCAGAGGACTGCCTGGTTTGTCCTCAGTGGGAGAAGATGCATCTAATCCTTGAGAGACATGAGGCCCCAGGGAAGGGAGATGCCTCATGGTAGGGGGTGCACCCTCTATGGAGGCAAGCATGAAGAATGAAACGATGAACTGTGGGATGGAGGTCCAGGAGGGAATGTAATTAAATAAAATATAAAAATAAATTAAAATCCTTTTACTCATATATCCCCCCGATCAAAAAAAAAAAAAAAAAAAAAAA
>JADRCD010189702.1:15346-32505 GCA_019843815.1 Montemys delectorum
AGAGAGAGAGAGAGAGAGAGAGAGAGAGAGAGAGAGAGAGAGAGAATCAAAATTGACAATATCAGAAATGAAAATGGGGATATAACAACAGTATCTGGAAGCTGGGTGGCTCAGAGACCTAGGGTAGAATCAAAATAAAACTGATTAAAAATTAGGGCAGTGAAATGGTTTCTAATGATATTCTGGCTATACTTATAAGATCAATGCCTAGCCCAGTCATCATTATCATCTTTCTCCAGCAGCTGACAGGACTAGATATAGAGACCCACAGCCAAACATTAGGCAAAGCTCCAGAAACCCTGCAAAAGAAAGGAGGAAGTATTGTAGGACTCAGAGGGGTCAAGGGCAGGAGGAGAACACAGCCCATAGAATCAATTAACTAGGACTCTTGGGGACTCACAAAGACTGAAGAGGCAAACATGGAGCCTGCATGAGTTCATATCATAGTTCTTTAGCATGCAGTTTTTGGTTGGTTTGTCCAGCCTCGATATGAGGGTATATGCCTCATCTTATTATATCTTGTTATGACAAGTTCAATTGATATTACTGGGAAGCCTACTCCATTCTGAGGGAAAATGTAGAAGCAGTGAATCTGGGGGAGAGGAGCTATGGGGGAATAGGAGTAGGGGAGGTATAGGGACTGTAGTTGGGATGTATTGTATAAGAGAAGAATAAACGAAAGGATGTTGGATGGTAAAATGGTTGAATTTCTCATTTAAAAGCTTCTTGCTAAATGGTTAAATAAGTTCAGAAGATATATACATTTATAAGTTAACAAATACATAGAATGATTGAAAAAACGAGTAATTATAGGAAAATTAGGCTATGAATAGAGAATTCTATTGGTGCTACAAAACACCATGACAAAAAAAAAGCAAGTTGTATAAAAAAGGGGTTTATTCAGCTTACACTTCAACATTGCTGTTCACCACTAAAGGAAGTCAGAATAGGAACTTAAATAAGGCCAGAACCAGGATGTAGGAGCTGATTCAGGGGCCATGGGGTGGGGGTGGAGGCACTGCTTACTGGCTTGCTTCCTGTGGCTTGCTCAGCCTGCTTTCTCATATAACCCAGAACCACCACCCCAGGGATGACACCACCCTCAATGGGTTGGTTCTTCCCCCATTGATCACTAATTGAGAAAATGCCTTACAGCTGGATCTCACGGAGGCCATTTCTCAACTTAGGCTCCTTCCATTCTGATAACTCTAGATCATGACAAGATGACACAAAACCAGACAGAACAAGAGGGGAGTAAGTAATCAGTGTTTGAGGAACAGAAATGGTGAGTTAAGAGTAGGAGTTGGTAGTGAGTAGGGGTGGTAGGAGATGGTAATGGCTGAGTAAATTGGGGGAGAAGTACTCATTGGATGAGTCTAGGTATAGTTAATGAACATGGACTGGAAAATATATAGTGAACATGTTCAATAAGTATGTGTAAGAATTGGAGAATGGGTAAGAATATAAATGGGTAGGTGCTGAGTATATATGATATTATGTAAGTATCAAGTGTACGAGAGCAGGAAGATGTAATAAATGCCGTGCAGTGATGTATATATAGGGAAAGTTGGTGGTTTACAGGATTAGGACAAAGGTTTATAACATCGATTCCTATCTCTTATACATTTAAAGGGGAACTATCTCTATCATTCTAACTCTCAGTTGAGTAATGAAAGGGTACTACATAGGTATAGATTTGTAGATAGTGTGGAAGAATGAGGTGATCTGTGTGAATAGCAAGTAGGCTTATGTCCATGTAGTTTTTATATGAGATTGAGGTTGTGGTAATAATGAGTTAGATACTGCATGAATAAAGACATTGGGGATAATCTTATAATCTCCAGCCTTTTCTTGTTCACTGGACGTTGTCTAACACCTTGAACTTAGTCTTGAGTCTAGAGTTTGACATTGATCTTAGACCAGAACTTCCATCTAGATCTTGAAACTCACAGAGGTATTGAAACTTTAAAGACAGATGTGCTGGTTAATTTTTGTCAAATTGACAGAAACTATGATCACCTGGGAAAAGGAAACTGCATTGAAGAAATTGTCTACATTGCCTGCATAATAGTGTCAGGTCTTGGGACCTCCCCTTGAGCTGGATCCCACTTTGGGCCTGTCGCTGGACCATCATTTTCTCAAGCTCCTCTCCATTTCCATCCCTGCAGTTATTTCAGACAAGAACAATTATGGGTCATAGTTTTGACTGTGGGATGGCAACTCCATCCCTCACTTGATGTCCTGCCTTTCTGCTGGAAGTGGGCTCTACAAGTTCCCCCTCCCCAATGCAGAGATTTCATCTAAGGTCCCACTCCTTGAGTCCTGAAAGTCTCTCACCTCCCATGTCTCTGGTATATTCTGGAGGATCCCACCAACCTTCTACCTCCCAAGGTTGCCTGTTTCCATTCTTTCTGTTGGCCCTCAGGGATTTCAGTCCATTTCCCCCACCCAATACCCGATCCTGTTCCCCTCTCTGCCACCCCCATCCCCGTTCCCTCCCAGATCCATTCCCCCCCCCCCATTTGTAGTTGCTTTCTTCTCCCTCTCAAGTGGAACTGAGGCATCCTCACTTGGGCCCTTGAGCTTGTTGAACTTTTTGAGTTCTGTGGGCTGTACCTTGGGTATTCAGCACTTTTTTTTTCCTTTTTGGCTAATATCCACTTATTAGTGAGTACATACCATGCATGTCTTTTTGGGTCTGAGTTACCTCACTCAGGATGACATTTTCTTTTCTTTTTTTCTTTTTTTATTAGATATTTTCTTTATTTACATGTCATACGATATCTCCTTTCCCAGTCTCCCCTCTGAAAAAAAAAAAGAAAAAAATAAATAAAATAAAATAAAAATAAAAATAAAAATAAAAAACAAAAAAAAACCCTGTTCCCTCCCCCTGCTTGCCACCCCACCCTCTCCTGCTTACTGGACCTGACATTCCCCTACACTGGGGCATAGAACCTTCACAGGGCCAAGGGCCTCTCCTCCCATCGATGACCCACTTGGCCACAGGATGAAATTTTCTAGTTCCACCAATTTGCCTGCAAAACTCAGGATGTCCTCATTCTTAATAGCTGAGTAATATTCCACTGTGTAATAAACCACATTTTCTGTATCCATCCTTCTGTCATGGGACATCTGGGTTGTTTCCAGCTTCTAGCTATCACAAATAAGGCCTCTATGAACATAGTGGATCGCGTGCCCCTGTGGCATGGTTGGGCATCTTTTGAAGTATTTCCCAAGTGTGGTAAAGAGACCTAGCATGACTGCCCTCTGAAAGGCCCAACAAGCAGCTAAAAGAGTCATTTGCACCCAACCAATGGACAGAAGCTGCTGAACCCTATGGTTGAATTAGAGGAAAGCTGGAAGAAGCTGAGGAGGAGGGCGACCCTGTAGGAGGCCCAGCAGTCTCAATTAACCTGTACCCCCAGTGGTACAAGAAAGCTGGCTGAGCAATTGATGAGGAGCAATCCAATAACCAGCATTCCTCTGTGGTTCATCTCTTTCTTTTTGTTAATTGGTCAAAAGTCTGTTAATCTTTCTCATCTTTTCAAAGAATATATGCTTAGATGCATTGATTATTTATAGTGGTTTCTTATTCTCTTTTATTGATTTTGGATCTCAGTTTTATTATTTCTTCCCTTCTACTAGATTTTGGATTGGCTTAGCCTTCATTTTACAAATTACTGAGACACATCATCAAGTCATTTATTTGTGCTCATTTGTGGGCTTTTAGAGCTATATGTTTCCTTCTTAGAATGCCTTTTAACGCATGCCAGAGATTTTGTTGTGTTGGGCTGTCATTTTTATCCAATTCTGGGAAACTTTACATTTTTCTTTCTTTATTTCAGTCCTTGATTCATTCATCATCCAATAATGAGTTCTTTAAATTTTCATTATTTGTGGAATTATAAGAGATCCATTTGCCATTGATTTTAAGCTTGTTGAATTGTAGCCAGAAAGGATTCACAGAGTTATTTTAATTTTAATAATTTTTTAATATTTATTTTGTACAAGGATGGGGTCTATATTATATTATAGTCTGCTGAGAGAGTATATGTTCTTAAGTGTGTGTAGGAAATATACTGTGTTTGTTAAATATTAGCTCTACTAGATGTATACTGTCATTGAACTCTGTTCTACTTTTATTTTTTGGCCGATATGACCTGCCTAATACAGAAAGTAGAATATGGAAATCACCCACTATTATTGTGTTAGTGTTAATGTGTGTCTGTAGTTAAAGTATCATGGTTTTTAATGATTATAGAGCTGAGGCCAACATTGTGTAAAGTTAATATTGAAAATTTTTATCATTTTGTTGCTATTTTTATTATTATCATATTTTGTGTTTCTGTAATTATGGCTTCATTTGTTTAATTTCTGTGATCTCTGGGCTATGCTTATTCTTCTTCTTCAATCCAAAGTACTGATTCCATTACTGTCGGTAAGTATGATTTGATAGGCATGGAACCTTTTATCTTATTTATATCAAGACAAGTTTTTATTTCCCCTTCAAGATGACAGATGTTTTGCTTGGTACGGTAGACTAGGTTAGCATCTGTTGTCTTTTAAGATTTGGGGCTCTAGGTTCTCCTGGTTTGTGACGTTTCTATTGAGAAATTAGCTGTTATTCTGATGGATTTTCCTTTATATGTTTTTAGTGGGGTTTTTTTTGTTTTGTTTTGTTGTCTTGGGTTGTTTGTTTGTTTTTTGTTAGTTTAGGTCTACATAGTGAGACCCCACTTGGCTGGCCTGGAATTATCTATGTGGACCAGGCTAAGTTTGAACTCACAGAGATCCACTTGCTCCTACCTTCTTAATGTTGACATTACAGCCATGTATAATGGTAAAACTGGCTGTAAGTTGCATTTTCTCTGTATCTTTTAGTGCATTTGCTTTTGAAATATATATTTAGTGTTTAAACTGTAATATGCCACGTGGAGCCTATTTTGTGGCTATGTCTCTTTAGTGTTCTATGTGCTTTTTGTAATTGAATGGGGTTTGACTTTCCTTACTTTAATGGAGGGGTTTTGTTTTTGTTTTTTGTTTGTTTTTTTTCCCTGTAAGATCTAGATGGAGATTGGATCTATGCCCCTGACTTGGGTTTCTTCTCTACTGATGGCTATAACTAGAAGATTTTAGACTTCATTGTGAAACACAGTCATTGAATGTTCCTTTTATATGTTTCTTTACATTTTTCTTTCTCTTTACTTATATGCTCTAATCTTTTTTTTCAAGTCCAGATATTCTTCACCCTACTTGTAAGAGTTTCTTCTGCATTTCTGATTGAGTTAGTTTTAATTTCATCTTTATTCCAGGTGCATTCTTTTAAATACTTCTATCTCTTTATTGCATCCAGTTTTCAAATTCTGGATTGGCTTTGTTACTTCATTCAGCATTATATTTGTATGTATTTGTGTATCACGCCAGGCATTTACTGCTTTCTCATTGAATTCATTCAGATGTTCGTTTGTGTCTTCTTTACACACAGAATTCTATGGTGATGTTTATGATCATACTTTTCAGTTCTTTGTCCTTAGATACAGCATATCTACTAATTCTTTTGGATATTTTCTTTATTTACACTTCAAATGTTATCTCCTTTTCAGTTTCACCTTGCTGAAACCTACTATACCATCCCCTCCCCTGCTTCTATGAGAGTGTTCCTCCACCCACCCACTCCCACCTCCGAGCCCTGGAATTCCCCTACACTGGGGCATTGAGCCTTCACAAGACCAAGGTCCTCTCCTCCCATTGATGGCCACAAGGCCATCCATTGCTCCACATGTGGCTGGAGCCATGGGTCCCTCCAAGCTTATTCTTTGTTGGTGGTTTAGTCCCTGGGAGCTCTGGGGAGGAGGGTCTGGTTGGTTGATATTGTTGTTCTTCCTATGGGGTTGCAAACCCCTTCAGCTCCTTCAGTCCTTTCTCTAATTCCTTCATTGGGGACCCCATGCTCAGTACAATGGTTGGCTGACAGCATCCACCTCTGTACTTGTCAGGTTCTGGCAAAGCCTAATAGAAGGCAGCTAAATCAGGCTCCTGTCAGCAAGCACTTCTTGGCATCCATAATAGCGTCTCCGTTTGGTGACTGCATATGGGATGGATTTCCAGGTGGACCAGTCTCTGGATGGCCTTTCCTTCAGTCTCTGCTCCACAATTTGTCTCTGTATTTCCTCCTGTGAATATTTTGTTCCCCACTCTAAGAAGGACGGAAGCATCAACACTTTGATCTTCCTTCTTTTGGAGCTTCATGTGGTCTGTGAATTGTATTTTGGGTATTCTGAGCTTTTGGGCTAATATCCACTAATCAGTGAATGCATACCATGTGTGTTATTTTGTGACTGGGTTATCTTGCTCAGGATGATATTTCTAGTTCCATCCATTTGCCTAAGAATTTCATGAAGTCATTGGTTTTAATAGCTGAGTAGTACTCCATTGTGTAAATGTACCACATTTTCTGTATCCATTCCTCTGTTAAGGGACATCTGAGTTCTTTTCAGCTTCTGGCTATTATAGATGAGGCTGCTATGAACAGTGGAGCATGTGTCCTTGTTATATGTTGGAACATACTTTGGGTATATGCCCAGGAGCGGTATAGCTGGGTCCTCAGGTAATTAGATGTCCAATTTTCTGAAGAACTGCCAGCCTGATTTCCAGAGTGCTTCTACCACCTTGCAATCCCACCAACAATGGTGGGATTCTCTTTCTTGACATCCTCACCAGCATCTTCTGTCAGCTGAGTATTTGATCTTAGCCATTCTAACTGGTGTGAGGTGGAATGTCAGGGTCATTTTGATTTGCATTTCCCTGATGAGTAAGGATGTTGATCATTTCTTTAGATGCTTCTTGGCCATTCAGTATTCCTCAGTTGAGAATTCTTTGTTTATCTCTGCACCCTATTTTTAATAGGGTTATTTGATTTTCTGGAGTCTAACTTCTTGAGTTCTTTGTATATATTGGATATTAGCCCTCTATTGGATATAGGGTTGATAAAGATTTTTTTCACAATCTGTTTGTTGCTGTTTTGTCCTACTGATAGTGCTCTTTGCCTTACAGAATCTTTGCAATTTTATGAGGTCCCATTTATCTATTTTTGATTTTAGAGAATAAGCCATTGGTGTTCTGTTCAGGAAATTTTTCCCTGTGCCCACGGGTTTGAGACTCTTTCCTACTTTCTCTTCTATTAGTTTCAGTATATCTGGTTTTATGTGGAGGTCTGTAATCCACTTGGACTTGAGCTTTGTACAAGGACATAAGAATGGGTTGATTTGCATTCTTCTACATGCTGACCACCATTTGAACCAGCACCATTTGTTGAAAATGTTGTCTTTTTCCCACTAGATGGTTTTAGCTCCTTTGTCAAAGATCAAGTGACCATAGGTCAGTTCTATTCCATTGGTCTACCTGCCTATCTCTGTACAATACCATACAGTTTTTTAACACTATTACTATGTGTAATACAGCTTGAAGTCAGGGATGGTAA
Organism: Montemys delectorum; assembly: GCA_019843815.1. Classification (NCBI taxonomy): domain Eukaryota; kingdom Metazoa; phylum Chordata; class Mammalia; order Rodentia; family Muridae; genus Montemys; species Montemys delectorum. The sequence goes on from JADRCD010189702.1 coordinate 22,827, forward strand.
TTTCCCCCAGAAGTTCTTTTATTGTTGAGAATAGGTTTTGCTATCCTGAGTATTTTGTTATTACAAATGAATTTTCAACTCTATGAAGATTTGAGTTTGAATTTTGATGGGAATTACACTGAATCTATAGATTGCTTTTCACACAATGGCCATTTTTACTATATTAATCTTGTCAATTCATGAGCATGGGAAATCTTTCCATCTTCTGAAATCTTCTTTGATTTCTTTTTTTAGGGACTTGAAGTTCTTGTCATGCAGAACTTTCACTTGCTTTGTTAGAGTCACACCAAAGTATTTTATATTATTTGTGACTAATGCGAATAGTGTCATTTCTCTAATTTCATTCTTAGCCCATTTCTCCTTTGAAAGAGGAAGGTTACTGATTTGTTTGAGTTAATTTTATATCCAGTCCCTTTGCTGAAGGTGTTTATCAGGTTTAAGAGTTCTCTGGTGGAATTTTTGGGGTCATTTAAGTATACTATCATATCATCTGCAAATAGTGATATTTTAACTTCTTCCTTTCCAATTTGTATCCCTTTGACCTCCTGTTGTTGTCTAATTGCTCTGGCTAGAACGTCAAGTAGTACATTGAGTAGGTAGGAGAGAGTGGGCAGTCTTGTCTAGTCTCTGATTTTTGTGGGATTGCTTCAAGTTTTCCTCTTAGCCCTGCTTTCATTGTGTCCCATAAATTTTGGTATGTTGTGCTTTAATTTTCATTAATTTCTAAAACATCTTTAATTTCCTTCTTTATTTCTTCCTTGGCCAAGTTATTGAGTAGAGTATTGTTCAGCTTCCATGTATATGTGGGCTTTCTGTTATTTTTGTTATTATTGAAGACCAGCCTTTGTCATCAATGATCTAATAGGATGCCTTGGATAATTTCAGTCTTCTTGTATCTGTTGAGGCCTGTTTAGTGGTCAGTTTTGGATCAGGTACCATGAAGTGCTGAGAAGAAGGTCTATTCTTTTGTTTTAGAATGAAATCTTCTATAGAAATCTGTTAAATCCATTTGGTTCATAACTTCTGTTAGCTTTATTATGCCTCTGTTTAGTTTCTGTTTCCATGATCAGTCCATTGATGAGAATATGGTGTTGAAGTCTCCCACTATTATTATGCAAGGTGCAATGTGTGTTTTAGACAACATTTTTATAGCACTAGGGGATGAGGTATACTGCCATTTTCTCATATTGTTTGCTTTTTTTTTTTTACACAAGTGGACCTCCTTCTTTGGTGTGAGATTCTAGGCTGGATCAATTACACTAGTGTACAAGCTCTGCACAAAGGCCTAAGGGTTGAAGATGGAATGGGTGTGCAAGTTTCCAAAGGTTCACTGGCTTAGATCCATAAACATATTTGTGTCTTGTGCTATACCTGGAATTTTAATATGCTTAAGGAATGCTAATATTAGTATAGGTGGGATTATCACCAGACTGTACTGGTACACAGATTGCACAACCTCAGGAACAGGTCTGAGGTTAGAAAGTATCAAGCAGTTAGGGTTATACCTTGATACTAGTCATTCTTCTCAGGCTAGACCTGAAAGCAAACTGTCACATGAGCAGGCTAGAATCAGAAGGGATGCTAAGTTTTGGGGAGGTCACAGAATATGTCATTGTTTTTGTTTGTTTGTTTGTTTGTTTGCTTGCTTGCTTGTTTTGTTTTTTGTTTGCTTGTTTCTTTGTTTGTCTGGGAATTGGAGGGGGTAAAGTTGAATTAGAGTTCAGGAAATTTACCAGACTGAACATGGGCACATAGGCACATACTATAGATGCAAAGACTGGGTATTGAACATGTAATGGGGATCTTACATATGTTATATGTATATGTATATGGGGATCTTTTATATTATAGCTCATAATTATAGCCTTCAATGGCTTCAACAAACTGTAAAATTTGTTGTCCTAAATAGTATCCCAACATCCCTCTCTCAGGAGGAGATGATCACAGTTTGATCCTTTTCAAAGTTCATCGAACACTAGTGACTACACTCACCTACCAAATTTACCTCCCATTCCTACTATTAAACAAAATCCCATCATATACCATATTATCCTTACTTATTTATCATCAAACTACTGAAATCAAAGGGAAAATTTAATTGGTGCATCTACATATAGGAATGTTTCTCTGCCTATGAATCATGAAACTTTGGGGATCACATGTTAGATGTCTTGCATATCACATACTTATATTATAATTTATAACAGTAGAAAAATTACATTTATGGCATAGCAATGAAAGAATTTTATGGTTGCAGGTCACCACAGCATGAGAAACCGCATTAAAAGGTGACCTACATTAGGAAGGTGAGGACCACTGGCGTATAGAAGCATCTTGAAGCTGTAGTTGTTTCACAGTAAGACTCTAGTAGCAATAAAGAGGCTGCATAAGAACTAAGCTCATATTAGACAGAGGATATATATTTATGAAATACATACCTCAACTCTATCACAAATAAGGTGAAGTTGAACATTATAGAAATATCAACTAAAAGAATAGAGCTGTTCTGACAGTACCCGACTAATACAGAAGTAGAGGCTCACAGCCATCCATTGGACTGAGTACAGGGTCCCCAATGAAGGAGCTAGAGAAAGGACCCAAAGAGCTGAAGGGTTTGCAGTCCCTTAGGATGAACAACAATATGAACTAACTAGTACCCTCAGAGCTCCCAGGGACTAAAACTCCAACCAAAGAGTACACATGGTGGGACTCATGGTTCCAGCAGCATAGGTATAGCAGAGGATAGCCAAGTTGGTCATCAATGGGAGGAGTGGCCCTTGGCCCTGAGAAGGTTCTATGCCCCAGTATAGGGGAATGCCAGGGCAAGTAAGTATGGGGGGGGGGTCAGCAGGGAGACGAGGGAGGGAACAGGGGTTTGTTTTAGTTTTTGTTATTTTATTTTATTTTATTTTGGGAGGGGAACCTGGGAAAGGAGATATTGTAAATAAAGAAAACATTTAATAAAAAAAGAATACAGCTGTTAAAAAATATTAGCCAAATTATCCAAAATACATATATCAATATGGTAATGAAAACATGAAAAGTCAAGGCAACATAACTCTTCCAAAAGTTATTAATCAAATATAATCACCCCCAGTAAAAGTGAGTTAGATGAAATTCCAGCCCCCAATCCCATAAACTTAAAATAAAAGGTAACAAATATTCTAAAAATCAAGTGAAAGCAAACTGTTAAATGAATTTGAAGACAACACACACATGCACACACACACACGCACACGCACACACACACACACACACACACACACACATACACACACACACAGACAGAGACAGAGAGACAGACAGACAGACAGACAGACAGACAGACAGAATAAATTAATTAATATCCAAAAGTCACAACCATTAGATTCACAAAGTAAGAAATAAAAGTACAGAAAAACAAAACAAAGTAAGTGTGTGGTCTTGCTAAGGCGGTGTCTGAGAAGCAAATAATAGCAGCAGCCAGGAAGGATCACATTATCCATGAGGTGTGCCTTCTTTAAAGGGTCAATGGGCAACAACAGGAGCTTCAGATACTCTAGTTATTAGTAACAGTCATACACATTGATGTGGAGGAGACAATTTGTAAAAATATTTCTTTTTCAATGAGCAAATGTCTTAAGTCATACATATGCATTCATGTGTGTGAAACAGAAGCCAACTTATGAAGTCAACTAAGGTACATATTTTATTCTAATTTTAAAACCAGTATCAGTTTGGGTATAGGCAAAAAAACTCACTGAAAATATTTATATTAAGTTAAGTGTTTATCTCATAGATAGTGGAATTGTGAGATTTCTTTTTCTCTATGTGTGTATATGTGTATTAATTTTCTATTAGTTTTTGTCATGATTTTAAGTATTTTTCACTGTACCAAGAAGAAAGGATTTTCAGTGCTTCAAGTTATCACAAAGTTATGAGAAATGTCTAAGGCAATGGATATGCTAGTTATCTTAATTTGATCATTACATAATATGTATATAAATCAAAATATCACATTTTATTTCCCATATTTATTTCATTAATCTGACAATCAAAAATTGACAAAATTGCTATGAATCAGGGGATCACAGAGATAGGATAATTTCTCTAAAATCAAATTAGTAATAAATAATAAATACCAATATGAATATATTCCTTCTATAATCTATACTTTATGCCATATAACTCTCTAGTTGAAAAACAGATTCACTGGACCCCTCAGCCTGATTCATTCATTCCCCTCATTTGCACCACACCATCACTATCAGTACCATCACTTGACAACAGGAAAAATTTTGAAATGGTATTACATCTAAGAACTACTGCCTCGAGTTTGGGGCATCTTACAGAAAGTACCAGAGACTTGGGGGGTGAGAGACTCTCAGGACCCAAAAAGAGAAGGACCTTAAATGAAATCCTCTACAGTGGGGAGAGGGAACTTTTACAGTCTACCTCTAGTAGAAAGACAGGGGATCAAGTGGAAGGATGGAGTTGTCAACCCACAGTCAAGAACTCTGAGCAAAAATTGTTCCTATCTAAAAGAACTGCAGGGACAAAAACAGAGAAGAGCCTGAGGGTAATGAGGTCCAGTGACAGGCTCAAATTGGGATCCAGCTCTAAGGCCTGACACTATTACAGATGGAATGATGTGCTTACAGACAGCATCCTAGCATGGCTGCCCTCTAAGAGACCCAACAAGCAGCTCAAAGAGGCAGACACAAATACTTATACCCAACCAATGGACAGAAGCTGAGGACCTTTGTGGTGGAATTAGGGAAAAGCTGTAAGAAACTGAGGAGGAGGGTGACACTATAAGGCCAGCCAGACGTCTCAACTAACCTGGACTCCGGAAATCTCCCAGTCACTGATCCACCAATCAGACAGCATACACCAGCTAGTATGAGGCTCTGACACATGTACAGTAGAGGACTGCCTGGTCTCACCCCAGTGAGAGAAGATGCACCTAACTCTCAAGAGACTTGAGGCCCCAGGGAGTGGGAAGGTCTATTGGGTGGGGTTGGGAGGGGTGGGGACATCCTTGTGGAGGTATGGGATAAGGAACAGTCAGAGGGCAGACCAGGAGGAGGATAACAACTGGACTGTAGAAAATAAAATAAAATAAATATAACTATAAATAAAAGCCACCAAAACCAAAAACTACTGACTCTGCAAGTCACCACAGCATACTAGCATGTGGTAAAAAATAGACCTTAACTGCCTGAGAGGTTTGTTGTACAAGGAGACTTTCTCAAATTCCAGGAAGAGGCAGCATGCCAAGACTGTTCTCTTGGGAATATAATATATGGAATACTAATTACATACTGGTAGAATATACACAACAAGAATATAATTACACTGAGCCAACAAGAAGGCAGATTATTTATCAACCAAAACATAAAAGTGGAACACTACCTTATAAGCAAGTATTAAAAGTTAAGAATTGATAAAAAATTTATCTTTATTCCTACAGTGATGCTAGAAAGAACTCAAATTAACATAAAAATATATAAATATGAGATGTTTCTCTGGTAATGTGATTGGTAGGAATGATAAGGCAGATTCTGAGACACAGGCATAAATACAGGGGTTTTATAACAAGATGAAAATGTAATAACTAAGGTTAAAATTTAGGCCATATTTTATATACTGTAAAAATATTTACAGTGGTAAACGGTTCTATAAATTTTATATTTTCAAAATTATGATGCAGTCACTTCAATTCTGCAAAAATTATTCCATGTTGTTAACCATCTGTCCAAACATTGGCCGATACTACACTAACAGGTCTTGTACACCCTTGAGTAGTTTTCGACCAGAATCCACTCATCCATTCTGATGACTGTCCTGCAAACTTCTGTGATCTCACCTTTAGTATATAAACTCATGAGCCCAAAATCCGCTTTGTAAGGAGCATAGGAGGCCTCTCCCAGGTGGTACTAAACATAGAGTTGACTGAATTGTCATTTTATAAGTATTACTAGCCCTTTTGTGCTTAAGGATTATCATAAAAAGAAAACATGCTCATGCACACACACACATAGATACACACACACACACACATACGCACACACACACTACGGTAAAATATCTCTCAAAACACAGGCATATAATACTGTAAATTCAAATGAAAAAATGACAGCATGCTAGAAAAGTTCTATTTCTTGATATGGGTGGTATATACATGGGCTAATGTATCCTTAAAATTTTGGATGAGCTGCATTCCCAGGAAATGCTCAGCTTGCTGCATTGTTTTTGTTGCACTATAAAATTTATTAAATGTAATAGGGGAATTAGCCTATTACCAAGATAAATTGGGACATGTAACTCACCAATATCTATATTGTCAAAATTAAATGCAATGAGACTGATCTTCAACCTCCACCTCCTCTGATGAGAAGACAAAAAGAGGTGTCAGTGAGACACCTCAGCAGACAAAGGTACTTGCCGACCAGCCTGACAACCTAAATTTGATCCTCAGGACCCACCTGGTAGAACAGAACCTACTCTTGCAAGTAGTCCTCTGATCTCTACACACATAAACATGCCCTCAATACACACAAACACACACACATGCACATGGAATTGAGTGCTAACTATGCATGTACAAGGAGGCCAAAAGAGGGTGTCATATATGCTGGGGTTGGAAATACTGGTGGTTATGAGCCACACAGCATGGGTGCTGAGAACTAAATTCCAGTCCTCTGGAAGGGCAGAAAGCACTCCTAATACCTAAGCCATTTTTCAAGCCCCAGATTAGTCACTTAGCTCTTGTTTGTTGCTACAGCTTTGGATTACATGCATTAAGTTTTACTGTCCATGTTGTTTCAGTTTAGTTACATTTAGGACTTTTTCATCTATATTCCAGTTTTCACTCAATGTTCCTTCCTTCTTATGATCTGGAAACAGTAAATGGTTGGACTAGAATCCCTGTTAGAATGTGGAAACATGTCTAAAGGTTAAGCTTTTCTTTTTTCTGCATAAGAAACTGACCTGTGTTATTCCTAAGTCTGCATACTTGGAAACATGACATAATATCAAGAACTTTCTAGAAAAAAGTAACAAAAAAGAACTTTCTAGAAAAAGTAATAAAAAAGATATTTCTTTGAATGAAAAATATACATCTTAACTAAGATATTTATAAATACAGGGGAAGACATGTGTTTGGCATTTCTTGAATATGGTGATTTGTAGCTATGTATCCCCTTGGCTAATACTCTACAATCTCAGCCTGTGCAACTGTTAGAAAATATAGAATCTTCCATACATCATTAGGCCTATAACTCAATTAATAACAATAATAAGTCATTGCACTTAAAATGTTACTCATGGTCAAAAATATTTTGCCAGGTGACTTTATGGACCATTTCAAGAAATACTATAGAAAAGGAACACCCTTATTAACAATTTTGCACTGGTATTATAGCATATTTCTAATGTTGTATCTCTCTAAGTTGTCATGTTCCTTGTGTAGTTGGTATTAGTCTAGAAGCCTCAATGTTCACTTGAGTCTAAGAAAACCCTTTGGCTAAATGCTGAACCACTATCATGGGCACAACACTCTTCTTGAGTGTAGCTCATAATGGAATCATTGTGGACCAAACTAGTCAGTTTACTTTTGTTCCAAGTACAACAGTTACATGCTACAGAGGATGGTGTCTCTTGCTGTCTCTTTCTACACAGTCAGTTTGCCATCGAGGTTCATCTTTGTGTTGACCAACTCAGATCTCCGCTTCTTATGGTAGAGCTTCCTTCCACTTCTGTCTAGAAGCCAGTTTTAAGTATGGCAAAATGTCCATCACTACATAATAAAAATAACAATCTCTCAGTTCTTACTCTTCATTTGGTAAGTGTAACATCTGGAATACTTGTAGTCCAATTTCTATTATCTGCCTCCTTGGTTTTCAATCATTCGACTTTTCATAGTGATGTCTTAGTTTTATTTCCATTGCTGTGTTATATCACTGCAACAAAAGTAGCTTAGGGGGAGGAAGAGCTGGTAATGTCAACTTACTCTCCATCATATTGGGTAAGTCGAAGCAGAAACTTGTTCAGGCGATCTTGTGCACTGGGTAAAGATTGCCTTTGTATTATTCAAATGCTGATTTCTGTACTGGCAGAATTGAATGAAGACCAGACTTTGGTGTAATTATTCATATGGCTGCATCATATCTTGTATATGTAACTCCCACTAACATATTCTGATTGGTTTAATCAAGAGCTGAATGGCCAATAACACAGGTAGGACAGGAAAGGCAGGACTTTCAGAGAGATAGGACTCTGAGAAAGAGTCAGTTGTAGGAAGATTTGAAGTCAGACACAGAGGAGAGAGATTCATCAGTCAGACCCTGAGGTGATCAGATGTATGAAGCTGAGGAAAGGTAATGAGGCATGTGGCAGAACATATATTAATATAAGTGCATTCAGTTATAAGAGCTAGTTGGGAACAAGCCTAAGCAAAGGCCTTAAGCATTCATAATTAATAACGAGTCTTTGTGTCATTTAAGAGCTGATGCCTCAGACATTAGTTCCATTATAGGAATGCTAGGATCTTGTCATATCACATTAACAGTCAGTTAATGTGAAAATAAAAAAGAGGTACTAAAAGCATCTTTGCTTGTTTCCTCTCATCCAGCTTTCTCTTCTCTTATACTGTTCAGAACACCTTGCTCAGGAAGTCGTGCTCCCCACAATGGCTAGGTCTTCCTACATGAAATAATAAGTCAGTCTTCTACAGATAAACTCACAATCCAACCAGATCTAGATAGTTCTTCATTGAGACTGTCTACCCAAGTAAATGTAGGTTTTTGTCAAACTGACAGTTAAAACTAACTAGCAGAACAATTTTATGTGAATACCCAGGATTTCAATTTAAATAACATGGCTTTTTTTTTTATTTCTAGAAATTCTCTTGGCTATTTTTGAAATGTGTTTTTTTTTCATGTTTTCATAATATGTTTTTATTATGACTTTTATTTCTTGTTTCACATTTATTGTATTTTTTAAACATTGTTTTCTGTCACATATTACAAGTTGAAGCATTTATAATCTCTTCACTCTGAAGTTAAGGGCTGTGTTTTAGCTTGTTTTGTTGAACTGTTAATTAAGCCATATATTTTTGGAGTGGTTTATTAATTGGGGTATGTTATATCACAAAATCAAATAATATCAAATTTTATTTTTATTTTGTTTTTATATTTAGTACTTTAATTTGTTGAAATATTTTTTATTTTGCAAAATAAAATCCGCAAATTATAAGTGTTTATAAGGTAGTATCCACTCACTTTAGTTCTAACTTACTTGCTAAGACTGTTTCCTCTACAAGAGACTTCAAGATTGAGTCTTCATTATTGACATACATTGTCATACTCAGTCCTTGTGTCAAAGAAGACAAATATACACAATAAGGCACAAATTCTTAAATACTTCTGCCCAAAAGTGACACAAGTCATTTTCTGAGCACATTCCATTCTGTTAGACAAAGTATATCTTTTGGTACTTAAAAGGATGGAGATATACATTAATGTTGAGTTTCTAAATAATATCCCTGGAAATGTTGAAGAGAAACTTTAGATATCACCAGCTAGTATCTACCTTTTTGTGTGAATTTGTCTTTGAAACAATTCTCTGCTGTGGACAATCTATGTCCTTTATATGTATGTGTGTGTGTGTGTGTGTGTGTGTGTGTGTGTGTGTGTGT
>JADRCD010189704.1:0-10703 GCA_019843815.1 Montemys delectorum
GGGGGGGGGGCATTACGGGCTTTAACACAATTGGCTCATACCGGGAGTCCAACCATAAACTTAACTTCTGTTTTCCTCCTGATTGGTTAGGAAGTGAAGCGCCAGGGGCAGGCTTGTAACCTGGAGGTGTAGATTTGTTGGGGAGTAATCTGGAGACAGGTCCTAAACGCAGGCCTTAGTGGGAGGTAACCTGGATACTAGTACTAGGTGCCAGTTTGTGAGTTAACTCTAGTTTCATCTTAGGTCAGGTTCTCTAAGATGGAGTCGGAACCCAAAGGACTTGGTCTCTCAGAGCCTTTGCGGTTCTCTTTCAGAGGTAAAAGGGTGTCACTGACAGTCTCAGTAAAATCATAAGCACTCCTCAGTTTCTTCCTGATCTACTCAGCTAGTTAGATGACTGGGGTTCTGAATCCTATCCTACCTGGGTTTCTGAATTCTTGTGGTGATGCTAAACTGTTTCTGTATCCTTCTGTTTCAGATGCTCTGCTGCTCCAAATGGAATTGAGTGGAACTCTGTCATCCTTATTAGTTGGTATCTGTGATGGTTTGTATACGCTCAGCCCAGAGAGTGTCACTATTAGAATGTGTGACCCTGATGGTGTAGGTGTGTCACTGTGGGTGCCTAGACACCAGTATTCTGCTAGCAGCCTTCAAATAAAGATGTAGAACGCTCAGCGCCTCCTACACCTTGCCTGCCTGGATGCTGCCGTGTTTCCACCTTGATGATATTGGACTAAGCCTCTGAACCTGTAAGCTAGCCCTAATTAGATGTTGTCCTTGAAAGAGTTGCCTTGGTCATGGTGTCTATTCACAGTAGTAATACCCTAACTAAGACAGTATCTATTCTGATGCCCATGAGATTCACCTTCATCTTGTAGCTTCTTCCGTTCCAACAGCTTCAGGCCTGGTGTCAAGGTACAGTAATACTACAGACAAACCCTGTGTTCCTACAGCCTCTGCACTCAGTCCAGAGACCAGTCAAGGCAGTAGAGCTTTTACGCAGCTACTTTCTACTATGTTCCTTGTCTTTGAAACTTCACTTTCTCTGGGGAGTCAGCTGGCCCTCTCTACACTCAGTGTCAAACAGGTGTTATGTGACTTCTGAGGACACACAAAGAAATGTCTATTTACCACAAAAAGAACCCCATTGACATATGGAAGATACAGTCCCATATAACTTCAGCTTGGTGTATCAGTGAGTTCCTTAGGATTATTACAAGAACAGGTGTCACTCAAAGGCATTACTCAAAGCTTGCCCAGCTTGGGTGACCATGCACTGCACTCCTGGAGCTCCTTGTATAACTTTCAATCATCTCCACAAAGGTGCGTGTCTTAGTCAGGGTTTCTATTCCTGCACAAACATCATGACCATGAAGCAAGTTGGGGAGGAAAGGGTTTATTTGGTTTACACTTCCACATGGCTGTTGATTACCAGAGGAAGTCAGGACTGGAACTCAAGCAGGTCAGGAAGCAGGAGCTGGTGCAGAGGCCATGGAGGGATGTTCCTTACTGGCTTGCTTCCCCTGGCTTGCTCAGCCTGCTCTCTTATAGAACTCAAGACTTCCAGGCCCAGAGATGGCACCACCCACAAGGGGCCCTACCCCCTTGATCACTAATTGAGAAAATGCCCCACAGCTGGGTCTCATGGAGGCACTTCCCCAACTGAAGCTCCCTTCTCTGTGATAACTCCAGCCTATGTCAAGTTGACACATAAAACCAGCCAGTACAGTGCGTTTGCAGCTGACCCTCTACTGGACCCCCGGGCCAGGTACACACAGTCTCTCCCATCTCTTTCCCATGAAGTAGCTCTCATACTTATCTTGAAAAACCATAAATCAAGTTTATACAGGCCTGGGTTTAATGTTCTGATTATAAATCATATGCAATGAAATTATGCCAGGCCTGTCACCCTCAACTCTAACATGACCCACACAGGGAGTAGTTCACACACTCTGGCCACTTTCTGGTAATAATAAAAGGCCAGCATCACCAGACCTATTCAAGTGTGGAGCGCTCAAAGGAACAGCAACCCATTGAGATTCCTCTCACTGTAGTCACAGTGTTTATGGTCTACTCAGAAAATGTTGGAAATCCTTTTCCAACACAAAGTCCTTTCCAAACAGCAGTGTTTGATAGTAAAACAGGTACACCAATGTGGAAACGTGTCAAGGTGATACAACACTGTCTCAACAGCCGAAGTCAACTGCCCAGAAGCCTTCTTCACAAGATCTAGCTGACTTGACTTGCATAGTTTCTCTTGGAAAGCTCTAACTTAACTCCACTTCTCTCTGAAAACAAGCTGCAAGATCATTCCATCAAGTGGTTTTCCAAAACACAAGGCCTGCAGACTGCAGTGGCCCTGGGAGATGGCATCATTTCTGATCTATCCTTTTGAACTGGAAGCTTTATTTTTGCAAGAGGAGCTTGAATTAAGCACATGCACACTAGTAGAACATGGGTAACATTGCTTATGAAGAAATACACTTCCATAGGGCTTTGTTCTTCAAGTTACTATGATATGTGATCAAGCACTGTTTCAATCAACACCTGAGATTAACTCTTAAATTTTTGAAACATCAGATTTTTCTTTTGATTGTAAAAAGTGTAAGACCCCACAGAGTCTTAGCTTAGACACCCTACCCCACAAACCACAGCTTGACAACGGATTGCTGCAGTAATATGAGGTTTATTGATCCAATGTGTGTGGCCAATGCACGTGGGGTTGCTCATACAAGTAGGAAGAGGCAACCCTGAACTCAGAAAGCACACATCTTTTATACTTTACAGAGGCAACAGGGCTAGTTGGCTTATTCTGGTTGGTGCAGTATCAAACAAAGGATCTCTTCAGGCATTGGGTGGCTTGCTCATGGGGGCTGTTTCTGGCTTCCTCTTACCTAACTCCTGTATCTGGAAAGCCCCTGGAACGGGGCAAGCTGGAAAGGGGCGAGCTGGAAAGTCCCAGAATTTTAGTTAGTGGAGTCAGGGTATTCTCAGAGTTCGGTACAGGGAGGGGTAGAACATCTAATCTTGTTCTTACAGGTTATGTTCTGGTCAGCTTTTAGTTCAGCCCAGCCCTCCTGACCTTTAAAAACTTTGTTTTTCTTATACAAGCAGATGTCTCTACTATAGGTAGTTTTGGCTTATCATTTCTTTCTCAAAAGTCTTGTTTTTACCTTTATTTCTACATTCCCAGAACTTTGTTTCTATATTCTCAAAAACTTGGTTTCTGTATCCCCAGAACCTTGTTTCTACAGCTTTGTTTTTCACTTTGTTATATCAAAAGATGGAATGATTATTTTGCTTCTACCAATTGCTTCAAAAATATAATAAATAAAAATTATTCTCCTTTAAAATTGAAAGTGTTTTATCACAGTGGCCTTCACACATTTGAAAAATAACTACACACACACACACACACACACACAAGTAATTGAACCCCCTATGGGGCAAATAAATATTCTTTTTTGTTTTGAAAGTTTCTACATTTGTTACAGGACAAATACCCCAATTTAGGCATGAGCAAGTCTTCAGGCTAAAAATGTTGAACTCCATCTGGTAGAACTAATCGATGACTACAATTCAGTATAGACCCTCAGGCTTGCCAGAGTGTGAATCCTTGCAGACCCAACTTCTTTCTCCTCCAGTGTCTTTTCTTGGAGTTGTACCTGATTTTGCTACCAGTTTTCATCAGAATCCATTGAGGAGTAGGATGATTTTGCTTTTGTTTCTTGACTAGGTCTATTAGTTAGGGTTCTCTATAGAGTTACAGAACATATGAATAGTCTATATAGTAAGGGAATTTGTTATGATAACATAACAATCTGTAGTCCAACTCCCCAACAATGATCAGCTGTAAATGAGAAGTCCAAGGATCTAGTAGTTGCTCAGTCCCATGGGCAAGTTGTTTCAGCTGGTCTTCTATAGAAGTAGGTTCCAACAATGTGCTGACAAGTAAATGCAAGCAGGTGAAGAATAGCAAATCTTCCTTCTTCCAGTGTCCTTATGTAGGTCTCCAGCAGAAGGTGTGGCCCAGATTAAAGGTGTGTACCACCATGCCTGGACCTGGGACTTGCTTTGTCCCAGGCTGACCTCGAACTCAGAGATCTCCTTGCCTTAGTCTCCTGGGATTAAAGGCGTGCACTCCCTTGCCTGGGCCTAAGCTTTTCATAGCCACTATGCCTCAAGATCTCCATACCTTGGTCAGAAACGTGTGTCTTTCAGCCTCAAGATCTGGATCACAGGTGAGCCCTACAATTCTGGATTGTAGTTCACTCCAGATACAGTCAAGCTGACAACTAGGAATAGCCACTACACCAGAATCATTCAATTCTGAAAGTCTTGCGAGAAGATATGGCAAGAAGCCAAACCAGGCATAGACCATATGGAGGCATATTCTTTTTAATTACCACATGAATACCTCAGGGCTGTGTAGCATGTAGCAATGAAGGTCTCTCTCCTCTCTCTCTCTCTCTCTCTCTCTCTCTCTCTCTCTCTCTCTCTCTCTCTCTCTCTCTCTCTCTCTCTCTCTCTCTCTCTCTCTCTCTCTCTCTCTCTCTCTCTCTGTTTCTCTCTCTTTCTTTCTGTGTGTACATACACATATGCATAGTATGTATGTGTATACATGTTTTATAATGTCTCAGGTTCCCAGTCATAAATATATCTGACAACTTATTTGTCTAAAAAGAGATAGACTATCCAAAATGACATGATGCTGAATGAGAAACGCGGATGGAGCTAGAGAACAACTGCATCTTGTAAAACCTTCTCTGTAGCAAATTCATTAGCCAGGAGCAGCTCTGAGATTTAAGAGTCGCTGCTTCCTCAGGAGATAAATGACCAAAGGACACAGAGATTTCTCAGGAATGGTGGCCTATCCCTGTTGAGTACCACCCACTGAAAATATTACATGTATTGGTCTTCTTCTGTTGTCCTTGAAATCTCAATGGTTTAAGCTTCAAGTTGAACATGTGGCCTGTTGGGACTTGAGCCATGCTAAGAAACTTTGTCACCAGAGTACTCAGGACAGTGAAAGCTGACAACCACAGGTTTTTATTGCAATCCCTGTTTGTACTGGGTAGATGCTGTGCGTGTGTGGCTTACCAGTCATCTATGACAGACAGGAAGAGTTTTTGCTTTCATTTTCTTATCACTGTGAGTGGACTTCTCAGGTTCGCCCTCAAGCAAAGGGCTTTGTCACAAGCAAACACAGGGAAGCCACTGCAACTTGGTGGTCAAAGCAGGTCACTTGTCTCCTTTGTCACCTCTTTGTTCAGAATTTAATTAAATCACTATCAGAGGGGGGATGCTTACTGTAAATGAGTCACCCTTTGCTGAAGTCATTCTGGCAAGTTAAGAAACAGGGTCAAAAGAACCCTCGACTGAGATACATACTTTACAGTCGCTTCATATTCCAAGCTGCCTAAGTGCCTGTCCGGCTCCTATGAACTTGGAGAGGCAGGCCATGGATGGCTAGGAGAGCTCACTGGCACGATCAGAATTCAAATATTCTTTCTGCCTGAGAAACTCTCTCACCGCCCCCCCTCCCCCGTCTACTTCTAACTAAATCTTAATCACACTTAAAACTTTTTTGCTCAAGTGGCACCTCTATGGGGCCTCTTGATCCCCATTTTAATTAGACGTCCTTGCCACAATCCCTCACTGAAGTATTGTTCCTTCAGGTACTTTCATATTTTTCAGACATGTTTGGGGACATTAGGAAATGCCCCCAAAGACCAATATGTTGAAAGTTTGGTCTCCAATGTAGTGATGCCCAGAGGTAAAAACTTTGGGAAAGTAATTTTATTCTGAGGGCTTTGACCTCATCTATGGATTAATCCACTGATGATGCGTAACCTACTGGGCTATTGTGAGAAGACTGACACTTTATAGGAGAAACCCAGTGAAAGGAATGGAGCCTTGGTGATGTGTGCTCAGGAGCTAACCTGTCTGTCTATCTCTCTGCCTCTCTGTCTCCTTCCCCTCCTCTCCTTCACTCCCCTCCCCCTTTCTCGCATCCATCATCAGGTGGATCAGCTATGGTCAACCACATGTTTCCCCATAATAATGTTCTGTCTTTACCACAACACAGAAACCCAAAGCCTAATAACTGGACTGAAATAAAATGATCTCAATGTTGTTTTAGCCCAAGAGGCAGTAAACGTCTGTCCTTGGAAAGATGGCACAAGGCAACAGATGTCATCCTCCGTTGCTTTGGCGTGGAATTAGATTGATCAGAAATCCTCACGTTGGCCTAGCTACATTCTTTGATGAAGAAGAAATATCACATGAAAATGATGAAAGGAGAAATGCATTTGTTATCTTATAAATGTAGATTGTCTGCCAGCACCTATCAAATTCATCAGCTCCAATAGGAAAATCCTTGGTAGGGATGTAGGAATGTCTGCATCAACAATTACAAGGAGAGGGATGGGTGTCTAGGTTTGCCAAACAGCATAACAAATTTCTTGCTGGAATGCAGCATAAATTAGGAAATAAATGACAAAGATTAGCATTTACAGTTGGCCTATTAAAATGTCTTAATTAGTAATGGTTCCCAGGGAGGTCCTAAGGGTATGACATATGTTCCATAGAAATATAAATTAGGAACTTCCAGGCAGCCTATGAAATTAATTATTTTCCTTAATTCCCAGCAAATGGTCTGCCTCCTACTTTGCAGAAAAATTAGCTACCATCAAATAAGGCTGTCTTTTGCTTCATTGCACTGTATCTACAAAACTGGGGGCATTTACCTGGAGAGGATGAAGCGTCTTGTGTCCAAGATAGATGCTTCCATCTGTGCTTGGAAACCCATTCTACAGACCCACCTAGAACAACCTTATTGAAGAGGTTCCCCTCTCTTTTGTCCTATTCCACTCCTCATTCTTTGCCTCTCCAGCTTTCTGAACTCAACTTGGGGTTAAAAGTGGACATTTTAGCTATGAGATCCTGGTCCATCCATCAAGTCTCTGACCCCACAGCTTCCCTGGCAGATGTTCCCATTCATCCTCTGCTACATGAGATCCTTCTCTGGTAGTGTAGCCACCATGACCTCCATTGCCCAACCCAGGTCCTGTGGCTTCTCCTTCTTCTCTTGACCAGCAAACCATTCTACCCTACCCTTTTGTTAACCTTTTGTTACCCTGTCCCTTTTCTTACTTCCATCATGCCCCATCTTCTTATACTTTTGTCTACCATTAGTCTTGACTCTTCTATCCCTGTACCTCTTAATCTAATGTGCTTTTTTTTTTTTCCTAAACGATGTGGCTTGCTTTTTGCTCTGATGTTTTAAAGGCTGCTTCAGAATTACACTTCTCTAGCTCAGCATGACATAACACAGCTCTTTAAAATTGGGACCATTTTCACTCCTCCTGGATCACAACATTCTTTCTCTCTGTCCTCCCCATATGGTCTTGCCATGGTGGGTTTCATTTTCTTGGCCAAAGAAATTGGTTATAGCTAGTATGTGGTGATAGTGTTTTACATGTTCGTGAGCTTCTATCTCACAGCCTTATCAACACTCTTAAATATCAGTTAAGATGTTACGCTGTTCATTTTACTGAACAAATGTGTCATTTGTGGTTTTTCTAGATTTTTAACCCTTCTACATTTGAGTTTGTGCATCTGACTACTGATAGCAATTTGACTCATCAATAACAATTACTGCCAAAACAAGTAAACAATGCCCTCAGAATGCTGAAGAAAACTAACTACCAGTTTATAATTCTTTCACCAACATTACCATCACTCGAAAGAGGCTGAAAGCCATCTTTACAGGTGCCTGGAAAAGTTATTGTTCATGGGTATTAACCACACGACTGCTGAAGGATTTGCTTCACATAGACAATGAAACAGAAAACACGTAGTAGGTGCAGTAAGCACTTATATTTCCCATGCTTTCGGAAAGAAAAAATAGTATTTGTGGTAAAAAAAAAAAAATGGTACAGGAAAACTGAGAAACCATAATAGCTTTTTTTTATGTAGACTTAAAACAAGAAATAAAAATAGCATAGCTGATAGAAATAAAAATCCAGAGTGAAAAAAAAAAAAGATCCAATACTTCATGTTTTGTTTGCAAGATATGTTAACACAGGAAATTCATAAAACTGTGCATATTAAAGGATTAAAACCAATCATAAGCCAGTAAGGAGAAGAAAAACAATCATTAATAAATTCAGTTGATAAGGAAATGCAAGGAAGGAAGAAAAAACCCACACAGACAGAAACGCATGACACAATGTGACAGAATGCATGAAATAAACCAGTACTAGTGAAGCGTTAACCTGTCAGTTTGCTGAAATATTAAACATTTAATATAAAATATTCATGATGTCACTGAGAAAGGAAGAAGGCACGCTATTGACCTCCACTGAAGGATGCTTGACAACAAGGGCTGAGCATTGACAATCACACAAGAAGTACCTTACCTATAGGCCAGTTAGATGGCTCTGTGGTTAATAGCATCATGGACCCTGGCAACCTGCGTACAAGCCGTGGAACCCATATATATAATATATATAATTATACAATATTAATATATAATTATATATACATATTATATACTATATATTATTATATAATATATATTATATATGTATTTCTCAACTTCCACAATGTGGGTCCCATGGCTTGTGTGCAGGTTGCCAGGGTCCATGATGCTATTAACCACAAAGCCATCTAACTGGCCTATAGGCAGGGTCCTTCTTGTTCGATTGTCAATGCTCAGCCCTTGTCATCCAGCATCCTTCAGTGGAAGTCAATAATATACATATATAATTCTTTGAGAAATTGGACCAAAAAAATTATAAAAGGAAAGAGTAGGGTAGGGTGGAAACATGAGATGTTCAAAAGAGGACAAAAGACAGTTAAAATTGTTTGTGACCTAAGGCACATGCAGTTGTTGAAGGGAGTTAGTTATATGTGCTAAGTTGAGAATCCTCAGTACTGAATTAGTGAACTAGGGCTTAATTCAGTAGTTGGGAGAGATTCATTGGTGGTTTCTAAAGCGTTGATTTTAAGGAGACTCAGAGAATAAAGCATTTACTGCCAAGCCTGACAACCTGAGCTACATCCCACGGACCCACAGGTGGAAGGAGGAGCCTCCTCCAAAATGTTGTCCTCTGAGCTCTACATTCACGCTGTGCTGTTATGCATGTGCCCACAATAGTCATCCACATTCACATAAATAAATAAGCATAATAATATGAAAGAAAGATACAGTTAGGTCGTGCAAATTGAAAATGTATATGTGTATGAGTAGAAAAAAAGAGCAGACATTTATAAATTAGTAAGTTAGATCTTAGTTTCAAAAGAGTCATTGTGTCCAAGTAGATGAAAGATGACAAGGAATGACAGACGATAGGAAAACGGAGCAGGAGAAAGAGGTTACCTGGTTCAACATGGTGGAGAAAGGAAGTACACCATGAGGTGAGGGGCATCAGGGCTGGAAGAGCTGCTATTCTGTGTAATAAGGAACATACACATATACTTAGGACCAGGAAGAGAAGAACATGCAGCAAGCAGATCCTGAACAGAGTAAAGCCCTGAAATTAGAAGGAGTGTATGGGACCAAGAGGCTTGAGAGAACCAACATGCTTGAGAGGAAAGCCACATTCTCCTTAGAAGTAGTAACGTAGCAAGAAAAGACAGGGAATATTTATTATTTTAAGATTTATCACCAATGAGGGTTTTTTGTTTGTTTGTTTGTTTTTGTTTTTCAAGACAGGGTTTCTCTGTATAGCCCTGGCTGTCCTGGAACTCACTCTGGAGACCAGGCTGGCCTCGAACTCAGAAATCTGCCTGCCTCTGCCTCCCAAGTGCTGGGATGAAAGGCGTGAGCCACCACTGCCTGGCCACCAATGAGATTTAAATTGGAGATTTAGAAATAGTGCAATCGTGTATACCATGGTCTCAATTCTTCCTAACAGGGAAGGTTAACTGCTGCAAAGGAAGGCTGTGGAGACAGCGGTAGATTTTTGGGAGGAGGACTAAGGCTTCTGTTCAGCTATGTACCTCCCTGCTGGAGTTGAGATCTAAATGTGGAGACAATCTCACTAATTTTAAAGACTTAGAACTTACAAGCATGTGTTACTCTGTGGAAGTTTCCTTCTCAAGAAAAGTTTGGTTCCCCAAATGCATATCTACAGGAAAATAACTTGTCACTCAGAAATATTAATATGTTAAAACAACTCTAATAGTTTAGGCCAACATCTACGAAAGAATGTTCCTCTCTAGCTACAAATTAGCTGTGACTAATTAGGCCCACACCATTCTTCCGTAAGACCCTAAAGGATGCCAAGTGTGGGGAAGACTAAAGGGCCTGATGAAAATGTGTTTTCTGTTAAATAGTTTATGGAGGAAAACCACAACATTAAAGCAGTAAATATTTCAAAGGGAAGCAGTGGAGGACAGCCAAACTCCCTGCCACTCGCTGGAACGAGTTCTGTAAGGTTTGTGTGAGGTTTCATCCCCTCCTGCCTTAAAATAAGTCACAAGAACATAACAAACGTGTCATGTTCTAACCTATTTAGAAAAAGAACTCTTTCAAACTGGATTTGACTAGTTAAATCGCTGATGGCAAATTACATGCAGCTAAGCTGGGGATCTGCCAGCTACAGCCGAAGTTGGCCCATTCGGACCCGCTCTTTGCTGTCTTTCTTCCTTTTCTTTCTTTCTTTCTTTCTTTCTTTCTTTCTTTCTTTCTTTCT
>JADRCD010189704.1:10803-25671 GCA_019843815.1 Montemys delectorum
GCCTAGTCTTTCTTTCAGAGTATAATTACAGATTTTTTTCTATTTTTATTTCTTTCTTTCTTTCTTTCTTTTTTTTTTCCTTTCCCCATGGTTTCATTTTAAATGATTACATAAACACCTTCACAACATCTTTGATCGTGACTCTTGGCCAGTAAAGACTTAAATATTTATGACTTGGCACTTTCCAGCAGAAGTTTGCCAACTTCTAAACCAAATGATCATAAGAAAAAGACATATTATTAAAAGAGTAAGATACATGCAGAGTATAATTACAGATTTTTACCCACTGATAATAATCCACTCATCCTTTTTTTCTGTAGTACTGAGGTTTCTGTCTCATGTTTTGTCATTTAACATTGTAGTGACTTAAATAAATCATTTAAAAATAAATCAGCTCAAAGTGTTTGCAGATGATTGGCATGAGCATACAGAATTAATCTTTGCTTTATGGCATTGTTTGAGGCTAAGATAATTATAAAAATAGACCAATTATGCACGTGGGGAGAGGTAGTGAGGGCCACAAAATCCGTGTGCTACACATACCTGTGAGTTAAGATGGGGTATTCTAGAGCTAAATCAAACGTCTATTGAATGGACTCAAGGTGAGTGACAAAATTAATTCTAGGTTGAACAAAAAGGGTGGGTCCTTTGGAGAGTATGCTACATTACTAGATAAACTGTTCAGAGACTGGTGGTGAGCTAGCACAAAGCCTGTAAAAGCAGAGCTACATGCTGTCCTCTTTATGTAAATCCAGGACCTACTCACATTACAAGCTGAAGAGAAAGATAACTCAATGGAACAGCAGTTCCCACACATGTACTAGAGCTTAGGTTCCATCTCCTGGACTAAAAAATTAATTAAGTTAAATAATGAAACAAAGAGGCAATAGCGGCACAAAAGCTATAGGAGTAACCAATCACTTTCTGGTGGATTTAAAGCCACTCCACAAGATGGAGTCCATGCCTGGTACTGTTAAGTAAGCCAAATTCTGTGGCTTGTTAGGTAGGTCATTGGCCCTGAGAGAGGACCTAGAATTTATTCTGATTATTTGACATGGTAATAAACTGGCTCTTAACTTTTTATCTTTATATCTGTATAATTATCCATATCTCAACATTCATCAAAGAAGCTTCTTTTTGCAGCAGATGACCACTAATACAGAGATTCACAACTGGTTAACACATAAGAGACTTTGGAGTGCTCAGCCACAAACAGAACATCTATATCACACCCCACAAGGCAAAGAGATCATTATGGGAGGAAGGGCAAGAAAGACCGAGAGCCAGAAGGAGTAGAGGTCTGCAGCAAGAGTATTTGCTTGACATGACAGCTCAGGTGTATCCATTACCTCACAGTGCCTGGAAATGTATGCACATGACCTACATAAAGTCAGTCCAGCCAAAATATCAGCTTGGTAGGGGAGGGGCTCATGAAATTCTGCCCTATCTGAAGAGCTATCGGCAATTGATATCTGGAGAAGGGGAATTGTTGTGGTCAGGAATGTGGGCCCTGAGAGGGTTGCCTATGATCCATTAGAGGGTCCCACACTTATGCATACACAGCTAGCACTAAATAGACTAAGGGGTGAGAGAGAGAGAGAGAGAGAGAGAGAGAGAGAGACAGAGACAGAGACAGAGACAGAGACAGAGATGAAGAGTGAGCATAAGGTTGAGAAGAAATAGTGGCAGTGGGGGAGAAAATAGAGTTGAAAGATAATGAATAGATGTTGAATTTGATATAAACAGAGTAAATAAAGTATTTGGAAGTACTTTTGAAAGCTCTTTCAATCACATGTTTACTTTCTAAATGGTGTTTTCCTACATGCAGATGAGTGAGTTCTCATGACTTTATTCACTTCAGATAAGAGCTGGGGACTCAGGCATAACTGCAATTGAGAATTTCCACAGCGATTTGCACAGCAGTACTGTGAGGTAAGAAGTAAACCTCATGGCTATATTTGTAGAAGGTTACGATAGTTGGGCTCTGGAATGTCTCCCAGGACACTCTGTTCAAAGCTTTATCTCTGAGTGGAGCTATTGAGAGAAAGCAGTACCTTTAGGAGAGGGGCACAGGGGGAGGCATTAGGACCTTGGGAGGAGTTATGGGACCTTAGCCTCTTCCTCTCCCTTCTGCTTCGTGGTCATGAGATCAGCATGTTGGTTTCATCATGTGTTCCTATGTGCTGGGTGGCCATGGGCCTAAAACCAATGATTTGCCTAAGAATGCATGATAATCTCTAAATCTCTGCTCACCAAAGGAAAGAGGAACACAACAAACAAACGATTCTCTGACATTAAACAAATACATATTTGGTTGCCTTCCTGAGTCAGCATCTTCCCACACCAATCAGTGAAAATGAGCTATGCAGTACTGGGAGAAGAGAGTGAAGGGGAGAGTTAGTTTGCACAGAGAACAGAGAGGTTGAGAGTTCCACTCAGTAGGATCACTGGGGCAGATGCAGTTGGATAGGACCAAAATGGTGTTCCTGTCATCCAGCTAAGACCACTAACTTTTAGCATTTATCACAGTTAGATCGTGTGCCCAACAATGACCCTCAGGTAAAGTTTGCTTAGCGTGTCACCCAATAAACTCATGTGAAAAATCACGGTCAGACACTTTCAAACAAATTCCATTTCCCCAAACCATGCAGGGAGGACAGAGTATCTCGTGAGCCCTACCTTCACAAGTGTAAACTTTGAGCATATAAAAGTGCCCTGAGATTGTGGGCTGAGCGGAGGTGGTGAAAGCAATCCCAACCTTCTCATGCTGACCAACGTTACTAACAGCAATCACGATCACTAATACTCCCAGCATCCTGCTCTTTGTTCTCCGATGTCACATAGATCCCTTGCAGTAAAAACATTCTCTATCTCATTTTGTATATGGGAGAATCGAGGTACAAAGAGCTGGTGTAAGGATCACGCTGCTCACAAATGTAGAACTGCTCTGTGAGATTGAATCATTAAACACAAGTACCATTGCATTACAATTGTGAAGAATGGATGGAAGCATTTAAAAATAGACTGAGTGAGGTTAGGAACAGTTGTTACGTTGCAGGATTAAAAAAGAATGATCACCTTCCACTGTCTATTGGAATGACGCTATTAATCATCTTCCCCTTCTTCGTATACAGCTAGAGTCTTGAGTTTCGGGACAGGTGCGTCAGATTCTCATCTTAATTCTGTGACAGGAACTGGCTTTGTTTATGCCTTTTCTTGCTCATGGTATCATCAGTGCCAAGAGGACCGATTCATTTAGTATCAATTTCTTGTTCTCATTACAACCTTTGTCACAATAATACGGTATAGTATTGGAGTTTTAATGGCCCATACGTCCTGTGAATCATGATGGTAATAAACTATAATGCTTTGACCTCAGCTCTTTAATACTTGATGCATTGTTCCTTCCTAGCTGACCTAGCTCCCTCTTTTCCTCACGGGACAGGGTAAAATGGATAGCCACTCAAAGTAAAGAATATTCGGCAAGTAGAATATACCTGCTTGTTGTGGTACTTTTACACTCTACCTGCCTTAGGTCTGGGAAGTGACCACGCTACCACCCCCCACCCTACTTCCCTTGAATCCTGAGATAAAAGACACACACACACACACACACACACACACACACACACAGTTGCTCTTTTTCAATTTGCCTTCTTAGCACAATTGCTTGGGCACTACCATCTCCACCTGGAAAAACATGCCCTTACCAATTTCTTATCTTCATTTCGCCCACCTGCCCTAAACTTCAGTTGCTAAACAGAAAACAGGTTTATATACAATGAATCTGATACAAGAGAAAGTGGAGAACTGCTGGCTTAGATTTTTCAAAGCCTACTTAATTTAGGGTTCTTATATGATTCAACCTTCCTTCTAGGCTCCCTGCCTTGACCAGAGGTAGGGGAGAAGAAAGGTTAATAGGAAAAAGGTCTTAAGGACATGTTTAGAAGTAGTTCTTTGAGGGTGATTCCACTCTTCATTGTCAAGATGACAGCAGTCCTATCCAAGAGCAAATACCAAACATGAATCAGTAGCAG
This sequence comes from Montemys delectorum, assembly GCA_019843815.1. NCBI lineage: Eukaryota > Metazoa > Chordata > Mammalia > Rodentia > Muridae > Montemys > Montemys delectorum. The sequence goes on from JADRCD010189704.1 coordinate 14,841, forward strand.
CAATTCAGTTCAATTGTAAACACCAAACAAATGATTAGCAGCAGGTCAATCCAGCAGAAACTGCAAGGCTCTGCCAAATTGATAGAAATCAGGGGTTGTGGCAAGAATCAGTTGGAATACCACGAGAAACTCTTTGGGGCCATTTTTCTCTAAGAAGTCAAGACAAAAGAAGATCAGTGAAGACTAGTGAAGACCAGCAAAGACCAGCAAAAACCAGCAAATCATTGCACAGTGTAGTGATCAATACAAGAGCATCCTTTTACTGTTTATGGGGTTCCATTTATACTTCCTAAACATCATGTGCCCTTTCAAGCATCCATTTCTGCAAAACATCTCATGATCTCTCATGTGTCTGTTTCATCAAAGCATCCTCTTACAAGATAGCTTACAGAAAAACATCACTGGACACAACGGAGTTACCAAAGAAAAATTTCCACTTCAGGGAACAGCCTTGAAGGCATTTACATAGGAAAAGACTTTTTGAGCAGAACACCAATAATGCAGGCACTAAGATCAACAATAAATGGGACCTCATGAAACTGAAAAGCTTCTGTAAAGCAAAGGATACCATCAGTAGGACAAAGGAGCAGCCTACAGAATAGGAAAAGCTCTTGACCAACTCCTCATTCAATAAAGGTCTAATATATAAATTGTATAAAGAACTCAGAAAACTAGATATCAAGGAAACAAATAATCAAATTTTAAAACTGGGTACAGATCTAAACAGAGAATTCTCAAAAGAGAAAATTTGTTTGTTTGTTTGTTTGTGTTGTATTGTATTTACTAGAGTTTAAAATCTTGGCTCTTACTGTGGTACAAGCCCAAAATAAGAACAATTTTTAGACATTGGATTTCATTGTAATAAGGCTGTACTTCAATGACCCTCACAGCACCAAAGGATTTTACCTCCATTGTAGCTAAGCTGAGAGTTGATAGTTCTGCTACACCAAGAAATGAATTGTAGGCTCGATTTTTTGACAGACTTCCTGCTATGGTCAAAGCTATTTGACTTGAGTGAGTGACTTTATTCTCAGCCCACAGAGAACAGGTTACATTAAGAAATGGTGTAGGTATTAAGATGGTCTATCCATAAAGTCATTCACCAACTGTTTCAATGAACAATGGTTCTGCTTGGAGGGTCGCACAGACATTAGGTGTGGGTAAGAATTTGGTTCATTAGCTGTGATAATTTGGAAAAGCATTCATCTCAGATAAAGAGTAACTTATAAAGACCTTTTTTTCAAACTTGATACAAGAGTTACAAATGTCAAGCAAAGCATTCATTCTCACTCTTTGTTGTTCTCTTACAAGATACCTCCCTAGTTAATCCTCTATGTTTCTTTCCAGTAAATACTTTTGAAATACATAAGCTATTCTGAAAACCACAGTATAGTGTAAAAACATGAAATAAACAAGACTACTAATAGAGAGCCTGAGATAGGAGAAGAAAGATTTCAAGACCGTTATGTTGTACACAGCAAGACACTGTCACAAACAAGCTGAAAGTGTATATAGATTGTACAATGTTAGACCTATTTCTCCAATTACCAAATTAGAGAGACCATTGGATGACAGTCAACAAATTTCTAATTCCTCATATTTTTGGATTTGAATTGATTAGGATATGTTGGTAATATTAATTTTCATATTAAGATATTAAGAAAAAGTAATTGTCACTTCCTGTTGTTTTTGTTGTAAGAGGTGGAATTAGGTTTGTGTGGAGTTGTTGAAAGATTACCTTCTTGCTTTTTCTGGGGTGTAGTTTTGCTCCTTATGTTGATGTTTTCCATCTATTATCCTTTGTAGGGCTGGATTTGTGGAAAGATATTGTGTAAATTTTGTTTTGTCATGTAATATCTTGTTTTCTCCATCTATGGTAATTGAGAGTTTTGCTGGATATAGTAGCCTGGGCTGGCATTTGTGTTCTTGCAGGATCTGTATGACATCTGCCCAGGATCTTCTAGCTTTCATAGTCTCTGGTAAGAAGTCTGGTGTTATTCTGATAGGCCTGCCTTTGTATGTTACTTGACCTTTTTCCCCTTACTGTTTTTAGTATTCTTTCTTTGTTTTGTGTATTTGTTGTTTTGACTATTATGTGACAGGAGGAATTTCTTTTCTGGTCCAGTCTATTTGGAGTTCTATAGGCTTCTTGTATGTTCATGGGCATCTCTTTCTTTAGGTTAGGAAGTTTTCTTCTACCATTTTGTTGAAGATATTTACTGGCCCATTACATTGGGAGTCTTCACTCTCTTCTATATCTATTATCCTTAAGTTGGGTTTTCTCATTGCATCCTGGATTTCCTGGATGTTTTGGGTTAGGAGCTTTTTGCTTTTTGCATTTTCTTTGACTATTGTGTCAATGTTTTCTATGGTGTCTTCTGCTCCTGAGATTCTCTCTTCTATCTCTCGTATTCTGTTGGTGATGCTTGCGTCTATGACTCCTGATTTCTTTCCTAGGTTTTCTAACTTCAGGGCTGTCTCTCTTTTTGATTTCTTTATTGTTTCTATTTCCATTTTTAGATTCTGGATGGTTTTGCTCATTTCTTTCACCTGTTTGATTGTGTTTTCCTGTAGTTCTTTAAGGGATTTTTGTGTTTCCTCTTGAAGGGCTTCTAGCTGTTTACATGTGTTCTCTTGTATTTCTTTGAGGGTGCTATTTATGTCTTTCTTAAAGTCCTGTATCATCACCATGAGAAGTGATTTTAGATCTGAATCTTGCTTTTCTGGTGTAATGGTTTGTCCAGGACTTGCTATGGTGGGAGAATTGGGTTCTGATGGTGTCAAGTGACCTTGGTTTGTATTGTTTATTTTCTTACGTTTGCCCCCCACCCCCCACTAGTTATCTCTAGTGCTACCTGCCTTGCTAAATTTGACTGGAGCCTGTCCTTCTTGTGATCCTAGTTGTGTCAGAACTCCTCAGAGTCAAGTTGTCTCCGTGATCCTGTGATTGTGTGATCCTGTGATCCTGGCCTTGTTAGAGCACCTGGGAGTGGAGCTTCCTCTGTGTTGTGGGACTGGATGCGGAGCTTGCTCCCAAGGTCTGCTCAGGACACCAACCCAGACAGACCAGAAGGAATCCGAGTCACTGGGCTGGTGGAGTTCCTGTGTGCCTGGTCCCGCTGGCCCTAGTTAGTCCCAGTGTTGGGACAGATGTTGGTTCCTCCTCATCTCTGATCCTGGGTGTGTCAGAGCACCTGGGAGTGGAGCTTCCTCTGGGTGTTGTGGGACTGGCTGCAGAGCTTGTGCCCAAGGTCTGCTCTTTTTTTTTTTCTTTTGGTTTTTTGAGACAGGGTTTCTCTAAGTAGCCCTGGCTGTCCTGGAACTCACTCTCGAGAAAATTTATTAAAGAAAGGTTCAACACCCTTAGCCATCAGGAAAATGCAAATCAAATGACTTTGAAGTTCCATCTCGCACCCATCCATCAGACTGGCTAAGATCTATAAAAACAAGTGACAGCTCATGCTGACGAGGATGTGGAGTAAGGGGAACACTCTTTCATTGCTGATGGGAGTGCAAACTTGTACAGCCACTATGGAAATCAGTTACTCAGGAAAATGGGATCTATCTACCTCAAGATCCAGCTATACCACTCTTGGAAATTTATCCAAAAGATGTTTCTTTCTACCACAGAAACGCTTGCCCATCCACACACACTGCTGCTCTATTCATAATACTGAGAATATAGAAACAACTTAGATGTTCCTCAATGGAAGAGAGGATAAAGAAATGTGGTACACCCACAAATGGAGTATTTGAAATGGGAATTTTGCCTTGCGTCGGAGATTCAGTTGTGTCCTGTGATGTTTTTCCGGAAGCTATCTTCTGAGAGGATGTTTTGTTGAAGCAGGTACATGAGAGGTGGCTTGCTGAGAACAAACACAAGGTGTTTTTCTGGATACTGCCTGGCAAAAGGGCATGTGATAGTTTGCTGGAGCAGGTGCTCGAGGGGACACATTGATGTTTGGAAAGAATATAAGCATAACCCAGACAGTGGATGACACTTTAGCACTGGTTTGCCTTGCTTGTCTTCCCTTGACTCGACTTTACAGAGAGAAATGCAGCAACAAACTCTGGTGGTGTTCTGGCTGCTTCTTGCAGCTTCAGTGGACTTGTGCTGATGGGCAGAGTCTCACAGTTTCTTCTGGATCAAGCTGCTGATGGGCAGAGTCTCACAGTTTCTTCTGGATCAAACCACTGCTGCTGACTCATGTTCAGTGTTTTGCTAGTGGACTGGACTGCTGACAACAAAGGTTGAAATCACCCCAAAGAACTTCTTCTAGTCAGGTCCACATCCTCCTTGTCCTATTAGCCATCTTCTTCCCCTACCTTTGGTTGGGGGAGCTATAAGGGAGCTTGAAGTGTCTAAGAATTCTTATTAAAGCCTGTTTTGAAAAATGTGAGCCCCAAGTATTACTCAATCATTGGAAAAATTAAATCATGAAACTCACAGATAAATGAATGAAACTAGAAAAAAAATTCATCCTGAGTGAGGTAACACAGACCCAGAAAGACAAATATGCAATGTTTTCACTTATATGGGGATATTAGCCATGAAGCCAATGAGAAGTAAGCTACAACTAAGCTTCCATAGAACCACAGAAATTAGATATAGACTAAGGGACTAGGTGACAGATAGATCGCCCAAGGAAGGGAAAATAGAATAGCTAGTTATTGGTAAATAATGGCAGGCAGGACAATCAAATAGGAAGGGGAAAGGAGAGAGGGATGAAGGAAGAAATATTTGAAGATCTGGCTAACATTTAGGAGCATTTGAGAGGTGATATGGACACCTAATACAGTAGAAGCTTCCTAAAATGTGTACATGAAGGTGATCTAAATGAAATCACCAAAATAATGAGAGAGACAGAGTCCCAAATGGCCATCACTTGTCTCCAAATGAAGCTTTCTACACTGAGATTTGGTTAAATCCAATGGTCCCATGTATATAATGGGGTGTGTGGGAAGGGGAAAAAAGAAACACTGATTAATTATATCTATACTTCTTTAATAATTTAACTCCCTAGGCTTTCAGAACACTCACCTTGGATCTTAAGGGACTGTGACAGAGACAGATCATTATCAAATGGCCTAGCAACAAACAGTTCTGGTAAATGTATAACTTTTTCCTTAAATGCCTCCAATGTTTAAATGGAAAGCAACCAAGGAAGATACACAGCACATGCATGTACATACTCACATATACCACACACACATACATATAAATGAAAAAAAGTAAAATTTTCCCCTCTTGGGGCTGGAGAGATTACTTGGTAGTTAAGAGTGCTGGCTGCTTTTGCAAAGCATCTGGGATTCAGTTTCCATTAGCCACAACAGTCTGTAATGCCAGGGCTGGGTGATACAGCATTCTCTTCTCATCTCTGAGAGCACTATGCACACATGGTACAGATTCATACATGCAGGAAACACTCACACAGAAGATAAAAACGTGTATGGAGTGGAAGTTTCTGGATATGTCAGATGATGCATACTTATATGGTGTTTTGCTGAGGCAAGACCCATGGGAAGACATGATGTTCAGAGAGTGTATAAATAGGATTCAGTATGCTTACATAGCTAATCTTGCAATGCTTCGTGGGTCTTTGTCTTCAATGATCTTTACTTTGTTGAGAGAGGCATGGCACAGAACTTATCCTGGCATCCTGGCTGATCCTGGCTACTCCCACTGACTGGTGTTAATTCAGCAGAGGCCTGGCTGTTTCTGCTGGATCGTGCCTCCACTGCTAATTCATGTTTGGTGACCTGACACTGCTGAACTGGACTGCTGATGTTTTGACAAATGGATATCGGAATTGCCCTCAAAGAATACTTCTAAACAGGTCCACATCCCCTTGTCCTATTTACCACCTTTTATTTCCTATCTTTGGACTGAGGACTAGAAGGGGGGCTTGAAGCATTTTCAAACCTTTATTAAAAGTAGGTTTTTAAAAAGCCTACATAAGTACATATTTTTAAAGGGGAATTAGTAAAGGGCATTTCATACACAGCTAACAGACTATTTTGTAAAGTAGGAATGGTATCTTAGAAGGTTGTCTTGGAGCAAATGTTTCTATTGCAGGTAGCAGGGCCATTAGCCAACTCAATGATAAGAGTATTTGTAAGAGGCAGATATGGCAAACACTTTCCCACAGCAAATGACAGAAAGAAAGAAAAGCCAGGCACAGTCTCTCAGGTTAAAATGTCTGAAAGAACTCACTAGGGTGAGTTTAAAAGATGGAGTAATTTGACAACCTGCATCATCTGCCCAAGTTCCTCATCTTCTAAATAGCCACATGCAGTCTTTCAGAAGACAGTTTACTGTTGGCTTCAAAGGAGATTTCCCTTGAGGCTAGAAAAGATGAATCAAGCAAGACTGGAAACTAGTCTAAGATAAATATTTTAAGGCAATCTGAAAATATTTGGGACATTTGGAATAGGATAGAAAATAAATTAATGGGTGGTTGCTGAACTAAAAGAGAATCAGAAAAAATAATTTAAAAAAAAAAAGAAATATCGAGAAGCTGGATCTAAAGTGATAATGTGTGAATGTGTGCATGCATGCAGGACTCTGTGTGTGTGTGTGTGTGTGTGTGTGTGTGTGTGTGTGTGTGTGTGTCTTCCTCCCGTCAGGATCTCAGTGGTCCAACCTAGAAGGTGATCCTGGGAAATGACAACCATGTTATAGAAGTGTGTAGCAATCCTGAGTGCTGGTGAGAGTCTGAAGCGAGAGAAGAGAGCTGGGAAACTGTCCTGACGACCACTGTTCTCTATCGAACTTGCTTGGCTTGTTCATATAAATCATGACATTTATATGTTCATAAATCTGAAATTTGGCAGGGCCCAGAGAAGATAACTCATCTCCTTTTCATGAGCATCCCACGGAGGAAGGGCTGAAACATTAGAAGCTGGGCCCACAGAAAGGCTAGCTCCCCCTCCCCCCAGAGTCTGTTGATTGATGTTAGCTGTCAACACCTACACCTACACAGGGCCTCATTCCTCGGGTTAGCTGGGTTTCTGAAGAAAGTCCCAGGAGAGGGAAGAGCATCTCCTGGAAGCTGTGCCACCTTTTACGACTTCATCATGGAGGTCATGCAGCATCAATTCCATAGCGTTCTATTTGGTAGAAGGGAAGCCTGGCTGGAAGGTCAAAATTTGCTGATATGTTTAAAAGCTCCAGCGTGATTAACAACTAACTTAAGGTGAATTATGGAACCCAGAGGGGCTCATTGATTGCATTTAAAAAGACTCTTCTCTCTAGCTAGAGGGCAGAAGAGACCAAAGAGCAAGCTCATGACCCAGAGAATTATTAAATTATTAAATGCATTAAGTTGGCTCCTCCAAGGCCACAGAGCCTTAAGGCAGAAGAAGCAAGAGGGGAGAGAAATTTAGGGTGGCACCTATGGGATAGTACATTCAAGAGCTTTGAAACTTTGAATCCTCTGGATCTATAGAGGATTCCCATATTTTCCTCCTCAGTGGTGACATGCCTCCGCATCACACTCTTTTGAAGAAAGTACACAGCTGTCTTTTGAAGAAAGTGCCCAGCTGTGGCCCTTCACCACTGACTGGGCTCTGTAAGTGCTGACCCTCCTGAAGCAGGAAAGGGGCCCTTCACCTACACAGAAGCACAAACTGGAAAGAACCAGAGGAGGAAAACGGGACCAGAGAGTGTGGGATCACAGAAGGCAGGATGCCCAGTCATGAAAGGGAATACGGATCCAGGGAAGTTCTCCTGCAGCGAGGGCTTTAGTATCTTGGTACAGATCTTGTTGGTCAGTGCAAATAAACCTCGGCGGAGGGTGACTTTGAAAGTCTGGGGAACATGATGGCTCACACAAATGAAGTGGAAAGAATCAAAGGTTCACAGGAGCAGCCACTCTGGAGAAGACAGACTTGAGAGAGTAGGGAGCCTAGACGCTGTGTGGAATGGAAAGGCCCAAAGGAAACGAGCCTCACGGGGTGAGGGTGGGGGTTCAGTAGTTGCCGTCTTCTACAGTGCAGGCTGATGTGTGCACGCTGCAGCTGTAGCTGTGGCTTGCATGTGCTCCAGCCAGCACGCCTTTCTTCAATTTTGCCATTTTGAAGTGTGGGGAGGTTTTAGGTCACACCCCCACTTGCTGTTAGGATGTCTGCTTGGGAAGCAGTCCTTGGGGGCATTTCTGGCACTCCTGATTATTCTTTGCTATACTAGGTTTTGGTTGGAAAAGAGCAGATTTAAGTAAGAATGGGAAGAGTCAAGCATAGGACAGCCTTTTTTTAGGTTTAAAGAGGAATCCTATAAATGGCGGACACTACTTGCAACGGATGGGTTGCCTTAGGAGTGGGAGATAGAGAAGAATGGAATTTCAGTTCAATGAGCAGAGAGAGACGGCCATTTGAGAACTGTAACTCTGAATACAAAGAAGTCATGTTAGTTTCAGGACCCCAAGTATTACTTGAGCATAAAGTCACCGTCTGAGCCTAACCCAAAATTCCCAAGGGTTCTTTATAATTCCATTTTCTTTATGATTTAGAAAGTACATAAGTGCTTAGCCATTCACTTTAATCGCTTTATTTACAGCCTCCTCAAAGCGAGCAAACAAGCAACATCCTCAAACCTCGCTTGCCTCATTCTGAGGAAACTAAGCGAAACAAAACAAAACAACAACAAAAAAAGCAAAAAAACAAAAAGTGACAACAAAAACAACTACAACAACAACAACAATAAAATCAGGTAAGTTATACAATTAATTCATGAGAGAAGAAAGGCTTAAATCTCTTCCCTCTAGCTCATGCCCCCTATCGAAGCATAAGTGTACATCCATGTAGGATGAAGGTCTACCTGCATGGGTTAAGGTCGGGGGGGTGGGGGAGAGGGGGAGAGAGGTGGCTCAGTGGTTAAGAGCACTTTCCACCCTTACAGAGATCGAGGTTCAGTTCCCACAGCTACATAGAAGCTCAAAACCATCTGCAATTCCAGTTCCAAGAGACCTAGTGTCATGTTTTGGTCTCCAAGGGAAACAGGGACTCATGTGGCATATAGATATACATGGAGACAAACATTCATATGAATAAAAATAAGTAAGTAAAATTAAAAACTGCATGTGGGAGCCAGGCATGGTGACATGCACTTTTAATTCTAACAGTCAGGATGCAGAGGGCCAGCCAATCTCTGTGAATTCAATGCCAGCCTGGTCTACACAGTAGTTCCAGAGCAGCCAGAAGTACAGAGTGAGATCTTGTCTCAAAAACAGAAAACAAAATAAATAAATAAACAAACAAATAAACAAATAAATACGGTACATGGTTTGTTTAGGATATGCAAATAGACTTGTACCATTTTACGTGTATGCCCAAGGAGAGGGGCAACAAGTCAGGCTGCCGTGGTAAACTATGTAATTCTTAGAGGAAGACTTGGAAAAAATAAATGAATGATTCATTTGTAAAGTAACCACTTTCATGCCATCATATCTGCAGGAGAAAGGGAGTGAAGGAAGGGGGAGTGGGGAAAGAGAAAGACAGAGACCAAGGCAGAGAGACAGAGACAGGAGGAGTCTCTTATCTATCTCCAATTATTTCCACAATAAACTTCCATAGTCCTTTCTCAGGTGTATCAACAAAATTAAAACTCCTTTCTGACTGTTATCCTCTCCGAGTAGACTGAGATTGCACATCCACATCAGGAAGCCCATATGGGCGGTGGGAGTCGGAGACCTGGGTAACACCAGAGTATGTTTGACTAGAGCACCTGCCTGGTTTGCTGGCAGTCTAGTGGTACAAACCACCAAGCCGCCAGCATACACATGTCTTTGCCCTCTCCTTCAGCCTAGGACTGTGCCACAGTATTCTCACCACCTTGGAGATCTGCGGTCCAGAGACTGTGCATGAACACAATGTCTCGGCTGCAGAACCGTTGTAAGTGTCCACCTGGCCGCTTAGCATCGCTACGATGTTCATTCTCCCTTTTCTCTCTCTCCTTCCACCTCTCTCTTGTTCTCAGGTTTAGAAACTGGGATGCAAACTTGAACATCCTGTCACTCCCTCTAATCTCCTCATCAGCACAACCTCTACAGGCAGAAAGACTGCCTGCCTGCCTACCTTCCTTTCTTCTTTCCTTCCTTCCTTCCTTCCTTCCTTCCTTCCTTCCTTCCTTCCTCTCCTTCCTTCTTCCCTTTCTTCCTTCCTTCCTTCTTTTCCTCTCCCTCTTCCACCTCCTCCTTCCCTTCCTTCCCCACTTCCTCCTCCTCTCTCCTCCACCATTTCTCCCTATCTCTCCTCACTGCCTTTTGTAATTTATGCCAGTCTTGTTATCCAAGTAGAACCCTAAATGTCAATTTAGTAAAAAACATATTTCCTGAAAGATTTCATTATTGCCCTAGACTGACAAAGAAGTTAGAGAGTTAATTAGACAGAGTTAAAATGATCATCTCACAATTCTCAAGCCACAAAGGGGCTATCACCTACAAGCATTTACTTGAGAAATGTCTTTTTAAGGTTGGAGGCTCCTAAAAGTCTGAAAGACACAGTCTGTTACCTCCAGGGGGCGCTCGACTGCCCACCACACCCCAGTTGACCCACACCAGCTTTGCCTTCCATGGCCTACTGTCAGCTTCCACGTTTATTTCTGTTTAATGGCGCTGCCTAGCTCCTTCTCCCTGCTGTTGGCAGGGTAGCAGTTGGCAGACCTTACTGGCAGGCCCCCGGAGCACTCTTTGACTTGTTTCCCAGTGGTCTTTTGAACTTTTCAGAACTGACAGATTCAAGGTATTTTTTTTTTCTGCAAAATCTGTGTTCTAAATCCAGTTTGGAACTTAGTAAGTATTAGCTTTGTCTTCTTGACAGTAAAAAAAAAAAA
>JADRCD010189705.1:0-10017 GCA_019843815.1 Montemys delectorum
AAAAAAAAATGATTAGAGATATCCATTGTTCACAAAAATAAATCATTCTAATGTAAAATTAGCTATCCCAAATCAAAAGGCAGAATATAACAGCTCTGCTCCTGTATGATGAGAGGCAGCCCCCCTGGAAGAGGAAGCAAACCATCGGGGTCCATGTATGCAAGAACTTCAGGAATGTATTATCTATTCCAAAGTGAATAAGGGTAAGATTAACGTTTTAACCAACAGTCCCTGGTAACCTCATATTTTACTTGAAATTTCTGACGCTTGCTCTACAGGAACAAATGCTAATATCCTTACAATAAGGCTGATGATGAAGTATGGTGTGTGTTGGGTAGCTGGCTGCATCAAGCACCAACCTCAATGTACTGCCTTTCAGAGTAGCCACAGTGGTGGTAGCCAATAGCCCATTGGCCAAAACTAATTAAGTGGTTGCCATTTGCCTTTCCGTAAGGTGCTGAAATAAACACACTGACATACTCTATATTGTGAAAATTCGTTTCACATTATTGAAAAACAGATATCACTGTTTTTAAACTTCAGATGGAGACTCGTGGATGAAATCCTAGGATACATATATTCTATGTGCAGAGAAAGCTGCTCGGATCTTGCACAGCAATATGGGTCAATATGCAATTGGCCCATTTAATTTTGAATGTGCTTTGAGATTTTGTTGTGGTTCTTTTCAGCTGTACCAACCACAATTAATCAATCACTTTCATTAGAAGATGTAAGAACTCAAGGTATTCATTTGTCAGCCTCCTTCAGCCAAGTAATTAGCATATACAGCCTGCAAGGCCACAGAGTGTATTGCATCTCCACATGTTACAGAGTCAGAAGAGAAAGCCAGTTTGCATTTGTACTAACTGGTTTGTCTTTTAGTTCCACTCAAATCCCTTTTGCCAAACTGTTCTCTCCCATTTTCCAGTAAATGGTTCCTTAACATTGATTCTTAAAAGGTTGAAAGAAAAGGTTTCATGGTGGCTTTTTCTCTTATATTTTAGATAGTTTGGATGAAATTATAGACATGATTTAACAGCATGACTTCTGTCCTCTTTTTTTCTAAGTAGGTATTCATTTCCCAAATGACTCTTACATCCAGGCTTAAGGAATGCCAGCTGTCCAGAAAAGACACAACACACAAGATGGAAAGTTTGGGTAATTGGAAGCTGGGTAGAAGGATTACACAGCAGAGGAGATGAAAAAAAGAATTACAGAAGAAATTGCCCTACAATTAATTAGTCTGCAGAGTCACAGCCAAAAAAGCCTAACCCACCATGCCATCCTGGTGAGCTGCAAAAGCAGCTGCAGTTCAACCATTCTGTCTTTTTAATTTCATTCTATTTGTTGAACTTTAAGGGAAAATATGCCACAGGAGCTGAGAAAAATGTGTATTTATGAGCGTACACCATTGGTTTGGTGTAAGACAATATTAAAAGGCAATAGATAGTCTCAAGCCCATTTGGCAACTTTGATGGTATTATTTTTTATTATTATTATATTATTGTTATTTATTACAATGCAATATATAATATCATATAATTTCACACTATGCTCTAAAGCAAATATTCATATGTTCATCATGAGAATTACTGTAAATACATATATTAGAAGGGGCTGAGTCCTTCCTTAAGTCTTAGATGTCCTGGTATACCTTCCGTTCAGCTTCCTATGTTTAAGCTCTTTGAAACTTTTCAAGTGAGCATATGGGTTTACCCAACTTTGCAATCCCATGAGGTTTCTACACCAGTCAGTCAAACTGATTCTGGACTTACAGAGCCACCTGTAGATGTCACACACAACTTTGCAGTTGACAGCCCACCTGTTTCTCCTGTTAATCCTCAGTTTTTGATGTCATCAAACACATTCTTCAAAAAGCTTGGTTCTGACAAAATAGAAAGTCCTTTGGGAAGCATTCTTATTGCAAACTAGAAAACTAAACCTGGTCCTGCAATCACATGGAAGGGATTTTTTTCCACTACATAGCTGGAAAATGATGGTGTTTTCTATCATCCAAACTTATTGTCTTGGTTACTATTCTATTGCTGTGATAAAACACTATGATTAAGGTAACTTACAGAAATGAGGGGTTATTGTTTCAGAGGGTTAAATTCTGTGTTGGTGGAGTGGAGTAACAATTGGAAGGCAACTGGGCAGCAGCTGAGTGCTCATATTTTGAGCTACAAGAATGAAGAGAGAACAAGGGGAATGGTAGGAGTCTATGGAAACCTCAAAGCCTGTCCCCAGTAATACACATCCTCCAACAAGGACACACCTCCTAATCCTTCCTAAACTGTTCCACTACCTGGACATTAAGTCTTTAAACATCTGAGTCTATGGGAGGGCATTCTCATTCAAATTATCCCACTTATAAGTCCATATACTCCTTTTCCCCAGTTCTGGGGATTGACAGCAGGGTTTTCTACATGCTGAGAAAACATTCCAATATTAAGTTAAATCAATAGCCTATGATTGGTGGAAAGAAAAAAAAATAAGCAAACAGAACTATATGGTGGGATATATTCTGAATAGAAAATAAAAATGTTCCAGATTGTTTCTACACATTCTAAATGAGGGACACAGCTTAGGAACTGAGGGCTGTGGAATTGTCATTGTGAATAGAATGAATATGGACATTATTGTTTTGTTTTGCTTGCTTTTTTATACCCAGTAAAAATGACTACCTGCAAGTAAATGACTACTTTTTCTTATAATTTTATAGTGTTTTCCTAGCAATGCATTTGGAATTTGATACTTTGCTTACTTGACTTTTAGGGTTCAAATAATAAGAGAATAGGAACTAGTACCTTCAGTTTTATAAGCAGGAAGAGGAACAGAAAACAAGAATTATGATTCTATTTTTTTCTGAGCAAGGTTTTTTGATAGGTAGCTCAAGGTGACCTCAAAACCAATACCTTCCTGCCTCTGTATACCAAAGACAGTGATTATCATCATATGCCATTGTGACTATAAGTCTATTCCATTTACACATCCCAACACATTGTCTAAGCACTCAGAAATCAACCTTGGTGTTGTACCCTAAAAGGATCTTCTATCAAACTATTACATTCAATCAAGTATAAACAATAATTTTCCACCAAATACCATAACTTTTCCAATAAATAAAAAAAAAAAACTTAAGTAGGTACCAAAGACTATAAAAATAAATTATCAGTGTGGATTCTCCAGTCCTTTAGACTAAAGACTGAATCATAGAAAGTATGAATTCATCACTTACTGTAATGATGAATGACATCTCTCAAAGTTGGTTAAACTCTTCTTTCACCAATTCTAATATCCTTACATCCTATAATCCTCTTGTAAACATGCATTCCCAACTGGACTAGATGATATATCAGCCTTTGCATGGAATTATTTAACTTTTCTTAATGTACCTACCATGCCAGCTAAAATGATGCCATTGAACCAGCAAATTACAAGCAAACTAAATCATTATCACCATGATGAGGCCAGTAGCCAGCATTAGTGAGAGCTTAAGATGCTATCCTTCCAGTGTGTGATATCTCTTCATCTTCCTGACGACCACAGAAGCACATCCTATGATTAATGAGAAACTGAACTCTAGTGTGAATTAACCTGTCCAAATTCAGATTCTTTGTACATGGAAGAACCTAGCTGACCAACATACTTTTCAGAGATATTTTCTTCTACATTTTTCATGTTATAAACTGCACTTATCCAGATGTTGTTGTCGTTCTGAACCTTTATTTTGATAGGAACCATACTTATCAAGTACAGAATGATTCACATTTATATTCAGTAAACCCATTGCAATTCACATTTTTCTCTCCTTACAAATCTTAGCTAACCAGAGGGAAAGTGCTAACTTCTCGGAGAAGGGTTGTTAAAACATTTTTTTTCAGCAACAGCATCACTAGCTAAAAGTAAACTAAATTTTCTGTTGCTACACACAATATGTAGAGTGGTTACAGTATGGTCCCAAAGACTTTTGGATCTAATCTAGAATACTCTTTGCTTTTTATCATAGTCTATAGTTTGCACTAATGGTGTGGAAGTGTTGAGTCAAACTGAGTTGACTGAGCTGAATCAAAATGGTGCCTTCTCTGCTAGAATCTTATGGTTTTCACTGGTACTGCACTCACAAGGAAAAAATTTCCATGTCAAGATGTTCTCATAGAGCATATGACTAACCTGTAAGAGTCCTGAGTCCAGTGTTCATCGCCAAAAGAGAGGAGAAAGGAATTCTCTTAAGACATTCTAAGTTATCAATATTCTATTGAAACCTATGCCCTTGAGGATGAGTCTTTTAATATTCTGAGGACAGAATTGAACATTTATCTGAAGGATGTATGCCGAGACAAGGGTTTGTGCTTCAGAGAAAAGTATGTGTGTTTGACAAGATTATCCTTCCAGTGAAAGATGAACCTATTGCATTAAAATAGCAATCAGCAAGGGTTTTCCATGGTGATAAAATCTCTGCTCACAAGTAAAATGAAGAATTTTGAAAACCTTGCCTTCTTCACTGCTTTGGTTGTATCTTAATATTACATTTAAAAACCTGAAATTGGTAATTAATCACTTATGATGTTTAGTGTATTGTCAACTCCAACTTGGGTATATAATATACAAATGGAATTCAGCTTACATTTCCTAATGACCAATGTTAGATAGCTCAAATCCATTGCAAGTACAAGATTTGCCCATGGATTTCCATGGACCAGAATACAGAATATTCAAGGATATTGTTTTAAATAATTGATTGTAACTCTTCTTTGAGAAAAGGCAACTTATACTATGAAGGAATCATAAAGAAAATATATCTTAATTTGTTTGAAAAGTATATTAAACTATCCTTTCAAGTAAATAAGTCAACTGAGGAATAAGATTTAATGTTCTTCCTGACCTTTGACCAAAACAGTTTAATTGACTAGACTAAAAGCAGAAATATTTGAAAATTTAGTTGCATTCTATTAATTTGGGCAGTAAAGTTTTAATGTGAGACAAAAATTGTTTTTTATAAATATTTGTGTTTATCACAGTTCTTTCATTGCTTTTTTAAATAGCTAATAATCATTTCATCAATTACTCATTTTAATTATATACTGTGTTATTTTTAACTTTTTGTTTAGTTTTGAGATTGTGATTTAATTATATTTCTCATTTTTTCTTCCCTCCCATCCTCCCTATACCCTTACCCACTCTACTTCAAATTCATAGCCTCTTTGCATTAATTGTTATTGTATGAATTTATGCATTTGTTTATACATATAGATTCCTCAACATAACCTGTTGAGTCAATATAATGTATATATGTATGTTTTCAGGGCTGATCATTTGGCACTGGACAAACAATTGGTGTGTGTGTGTGTATGTGTGTGTGTGTGTGTGTGTATATATATATATATATATATATATATATATATATGTATATTTCTGCAATATTCCCCAAGCTTAAGGTGCAAGAGTGTTTTTCAGATGTATTCATTGGAACTGGGATCCACAACACTGCAGTTTGATTGGGTATACTCTTTCAACTTTTTAATGAATTTTCCAATTACTATGCTCAATAATCTCCCTAAAGAGAAAATAGAAAGCTCAGTATAACAATAAAAACTGGCCTCAGGAAGAGAAGAAGTGACCCTAAAACTCTCCAGCTAAATCAAGACTTTCAATATCTTTAATCTAATCATTCAGAATTGAATTGAATACTTATTCTGTTAATTAAAAAGTATCTAATCTGCCACTGTAATTGAAAAGCTTGCTGTAATGATCATGTAGAAAATAGAGAATGCAGAGTAACTGAGGTTCCTATTAAAGTGCACAAAGAGAACTCACAGTTAAAATTACAAATCAGAATATAGAACTGAGCTGCTAGATTCAAGCTTAACCCATTGTAGGTGAATGGGGTGGGCTTTGCACCTTCTAAGCTAGAAAACATAAACTAAAAATGAACTCATTGTAGGATGTACCCAGATGTCATAGAGTTTGAATCATTACTATGTCATGTACATTTTTCATGATAGCTAGTTATGCGTGACTTCATTCTTCTCATGAAAGGGTTGGCTCATGTAAATACTGTTTCTTTCACAAATGCTGACACATGGACTCTGACTACTATAAACAAAATAGTATTAAATAACTAGGTTTAATTGTTACTTTCCTGTTGCCATGCTAAAAGGACATGACTAAAAGGGCTCAGTGAATCTTTCCTTCAACAAAACAATACCTCTTATAGGTTCTGTGAACTCACTGAACAGTGCTATCCCCAAAGGATCAAGGGTTTAAATACATGAGCCTATTGGAGACATTTCTCATTTACATCACCACACTATGCAACACATATACAGAAAAGCAAGAGAGACGCACGAGTGCTGATGGCAAGCTGAGGACTTAGAGCATGTAATCCCAACAGTGGTGAGGGAAGCACAGCATGGAAGATGCAACAGAAACTTCAGCAGCGAGTACCTAAAAACAAGACATATAAAAAGTGCTAAAGGCTTCCTTAACTCTAGAAAGTTTGGTGTGGGAGCTGAGTTACAAGTCAACTACAGAAAATGAAGGCTATGATATTAAGGAGATTTAGTCATGCATTATGAAGTCTATAATTTAAGAAGAAGAGTAAACAAAATACCAGTTATCAGTCTTCCAATAAGAGCTGATGTGCACTTGTATGTGTGTATGTGTGTGTGTGTGCATGTGCACACACACATACACACATATCACTGATAAACACATAAACACTCACATATCCCACCAATACACACATAAATATGCATGCACATCCCACTGATACAGACATGCACACACACACACACACACTCACACACACACACACACACACACTCACACACACACACACACACACACACACATACACACACACACAAACGCACACACACATCCCATTAGTATAGGAAAGATACAGTTTTAGATGAACAGGAATTTCATTGTCATTAAGAAAGGGTATTTATATGTGTGGACTCACAATGTGTTTGATGTAAGATAAGACAAAGAATGACTTTAAAATTTAAAAATTCCAATTCTGCTTTCTAAAAAGCAGCCAAACTGAGTGTTAAAGTTTGACATAGCTACATTTGAACTCCAGCTCCACCATCCTTTGACAATGTCATTGTGAGCAGAATGAACAATTCTGCATCATCTGCCTACATGTTCCTAACACAGAGACTATCCCCCTGATAGTGCCTCAAGAGGTTTTAGTGTGATGTCATATGAGAAAATATTGCAACGCACATGAGTATATTAGTTACTTTTAGTAATTAAAGATTATTCATTACACTGTAAAAAAAAACAAAACAAAACACTTGTTTTCTCTCAATTTCCAACAAGGGATTACATTTGTTTGCAAAAGGACAAAAACAGCATCCATAGAAAACTTTTAAATTTGGAAGGAAGCATTCAAATATCCTACAAAAATACCTCATCGCAGCTCTACTTCAGGGCTTTATGAGCACGCAGTTTCTCAAAGAGAAGGAACATTGTCAGAAGCTAGAGTCAGGTCATATTTTACTAAAGCTAGAGTCAGGTCACTTTATTAATATTTGAAAATAAGATTTCAAAATCTTATTTTGTAATAAAATGTGTGTTCTGGTAAGTGATGTGCTCACAGTAAGGAATATGGTTCAGGCAAATGTATTCCATTACTTTGAAATTTTCTGTTAAAAATTTCACACTAATCTGTTAATATAAATTTAAATCTTTTAAAACATCACACAGAATGCTGCTGGAAGTTCACGGATAGAGTTGTATCCCTTAAGACTCTGCTTTCTGAATAACATCCAAAAACAAAGTTAAAGTTTGAAATAGATACATTTGAATCCTAGCTCTTCCATGCACTAAAAATCTCATATGAGCAGAGTGTACAGCTTTACTACATCAGCTTACTTCATTTCCAATAAGGAGAATAGTATTTCTCTGATAGTGCATTTAGAGGATTTGGTATGATACTATTTGAGTAAACATCATGTCCTTTTATTGACTTTGATAAAAAAAAAGTTGATGCTTTTGATAATGCTCTTTCCTTCTTACAGTATATACATATATATGTCTATACATATATAAATATATATATATATAAATATATATGTAAATATAAATATATATTTAATAAAAGAAGATATCTCCTTTACAGGAAGTTGGAAATGCTCTCAATCAGTTATATTTGGATTTTAGTAAGCACACTCTAGCCTGTGTAAAGACTAACTCAGATGTTCCCTTTCCCATGTTCTCAAAGTCTTTTCTTATGAGTCTGTTTTTAAGTGAAGCTTCTGACAATATAATTTGGAATCAACACAATATTTTTTTCTCTCCCATTTTATTTTCTCTAATTTCAATTAATTAATTTTGAGGTATGGTATTTTAAAAATCAACTTATTTTGGGATTCAATGTATGGCCCAGGATCGCTTGAAACCCTTGGTCCTTCTGCCTCAGCCTTCCAATGTCTACAGATACCACCTTATTAGCATACTTGTCTAAGGATGAAAAAGAATGAAATTAGAAGTATATTTGAACACTGTGTACAACTAGAGATAAGAAATATTTATATGTATAAAATATATTTTAATAAATTCTCAACTATTTTATTAAAAGATATACTATTCAATTTTTCATTTTATATGTATTAGAAATATAACATTTCAATATATGACTTCTACTTAAGCAGTGTATTTGATTATAGCTATAAAGATTTACCTTTAAAATTCGATGCATTAAAGGTCTTTTGTCGAGGTATATACAATCACAGGAAATTAAAAAAAAATACTACATTTAAGCTGCATATTTTATCATCGCATAGGAGCATGTTAGGATGATCAGGAGACAATACTCCAACATATGCATATTTTATGCTTTTAATTAAATTCATTTTGTTTAATACACAAAACATAGAAATCACATACATATAATGGGGTTCCACATGATACTTCCACACATGCACGTGTTAAATAGGTGGTAGTGCATACCAAAGTGCTGCACGACACCTTTAAAATGACAATCTAAGAATTTTAACTACAACGACATCTGAACAATTATAAAATGCCTGGACTTTTCAAGCTGGCAATACTAACATTTTATGATGAGCCTTTTAAAGGGTCAGGTGCATGATGCAACGCAGAGTTTTATGAGATTCTTTCAGGGGTGAGGGAATCACGTTTGCCACCCAGTCTTCCAGTCTAAAGCACGGACGGACCTCGAAGATACTCCACTGAGGAGGGGCCGATGGTAAAACCTCTCATCGATCACTGCACACCAGGAGGGAGTGCAAACTCTCCTGTTCTGGGAGGATGTCTGGTGGTTCACACACGAGATTTATGATTTGAAATGATTAATCAGCAGTGACCATGATTTGTTTTCAAGGAATTTCTCTTTGAAATGTACCTTGATCTTGATATATTGCTTTGGGTTGATCTACACAGGAAAAAAAAAAAGTGGCACCAAATACTGCCATGGCTTTGAGGGGAGTTTTATGTGATCATTAGATTTCAAAGCCCTGCTCTTGGGGGTGATCTTCCACCTGGAAATCTGAGCATGATTGTTCAGGGAAACTCCTTCCTCCCAGGAACTGTCCTACTTGCCTCCCATTTGTAAACACGCAGTGGCAGTGATTTTTCTTTGCCTTAGGAGGGTTTTGCAACAGGACATTCATTCACTTAAAGTAATTCACACAGTGACAAAAGGAACCTTGTGGGGTGAGGTGTAACTGCTAGGCGTAGCAAGGCACCTCTCTTCTATGTATTTTGAACTCAGGCTTTCTGTAGATGTCACATCAAATACTCAATATGTTTCCCATTGCATCCACCTATACAGCACAGTAAGAAGCATAATGTTTTTCTCTGAAAAGCCTCGACATTTATTGCTTTTCACGAATTGTGAGTTTCAGGTACCAACGACTACTGCAGATATGGTAGGGAGAAAAAGCTATTGCTTTAATAAAAGCTGGAGAAATTCTTTACAGTTAACATTTGTACAGACGTGTGTGTGTGTGTGTGTGTGTGTGTGTGTGTGTGTGTGTGTGTGTG
>JADRCD010189705.1:10027-21825 GCA_019843815.1 Montemys delectorum
GTGTGTGTGTGTGTGTGTGTGTGTGTGTGTGTGTGTGTGTGTGTGTGTGTGTGTTAGCACCAGCTGCTCATAGATTGAAGGAATCTCTATGGCATCAGCAGACAGGAATTATATTTCATTCAGCCCTTTGCCATGGTAAAGGAGTCAACAAGATCCAGATGTTTGTTCTGGGTGTTAAAGTGTGTCTGCTTTGTAATCGTTGTCTGAGACCCAAGCCCTTGCTTTATAGTGCTTGAAAAATTGATTTCACCCAGCCTTCAGTCAGAGCTACAGAACTCCAAATATTTTCCCATTAATCCTTAGAGTAAGAAACTCCTGATGTGCTTAGGAGAATCAGAATTCCTGAATTCATGGGAAATTGTAGAGTTTATGAGGAAATCCACTTTGGAATGAAAAATGAAGCTGTATGCTGACATTTTCATAAGGTGTCAGACCAGTGTTTGAGAATATCATTAAAGCTTGAAAATATCGTCATAATTTGAGGATATAATTATCGATTGAAAATATCATAAAACTCATAAAAGATGCAAGGTTGCAAGGTTTCTACTGTTACACACACACATACACACACACCAATGCAATTTTTTCAAATAAGTAGTAAGTTTGTGGTGGAGTGTGTGTGTGTATGTGGTGTGTGTGTGTGTGTGTGTGTGTGTGTGTGTGTGTTTAAATGAAAACACAACTATGAAAGATTAGGACAGTTGCTCCAAAGATTATAATTCTCTAATGAAAATCTACAAAGAAAAGACAGTCTATTTGCCATCGAAAGAAAGATGTGAGAGAACTCATACTAGTATAAAGAAAACATGCAGGTTCCTCTCTTCACTGTTTCTACCCCAAATCCCAAGTTTATTCCTTGTTGAAATTAAAGATATGTGCCTCTTTGTTCTTGATAGTATATGAACTTGCTTCTAATGATTTGATGTTTAGAAAAATTGAACCTTATTAAGACTGGAGTATGGTATTTAAAGCAAAATATGACAAAATTTCCTGAAGGGAATTGAAATAACAGCCATGAGGCTTCTGAGATGAGTAAATTGCTATCCTCAGCCAATAAACTTCCCTCTAAACCTTTGAGAGGGTGAAAGATGGCAAACATACCTAGTAGCTTTTGTTGTTGTTTGTTTTGTATCTCAGCAGTAGAAACTATTACAAATCCATCTAATTTCACTATTACCTTTAGAAAGTAAATTGAGGGTGTGCATGTGTGCATGTGAATGTGATGTGTGTGTGGTATGTATGCACACTCAAGTACACACTCATGTGTCCTGGAAAAACCCACATGTGTACTTACAGTAGTGCATGTATAGAAACACGCAGGAAGCATATTCCTGGTGTTGTGATACAAGTTTGGGGCACTAATTCAACTCTCATTACTGGTAAATTGCATTTTAATAATTACATACACAATTAGTAAGTCAGCGTGACATGGTGTTGAACAAGGAATATGGTGGATTTTTTTTTAAAAAAAAAATAGATAACTTATTTTTTTGCATGGTTTCACTATGCAACCCAGGCAAGCCTAGTGCTTACTATGTCAGTCAGGCTACCTTGGACTCTGAGATGGATTCCATCTATCACCGGATTACTTGGACCACAGGCATGAGCCGCTATACTTGGATATGTCTAATTTTAGTGAGACGTGAGCAAAAGAATCTGTTGAGCTTTCAAAATTCACTTTATTCTCTTACTTTTCACAAATAGCTTTAACTTAATTTTTATTGTTTTTCTTAATACTCCTCCATACATTATGGCAAATTTTGGGGAAAAAGTCCGTTTAGCTCTATTGTTCTTAGTCACGGCCCCAACTTTTACAGATTCAAGAGTGGTGATCTTTAGTGGATATACTGTCTGTTATACATACTGTAAAGAAATAATCACAAAAACTTTCACACACCTTAGAGAACTTCATCATCACCCTCTGCTGTTCTCTATGGATTTGTTGCTGTGGCTTAAACTCCTGCCGTAAAACATAATGGAGGAAGAGTTTATTTTGGTTCAAAAATCTCAGAGTTCAGTGTGTGTCTGTCATTGCTTGGATCCAGGCCCTTGGGCAGATCATCATGTCAGTGGAAGCACGTTATTTCAGGGGCTCGAATTCTTTTACACCACTGGGTAAACGGACATGACATATCTGGAAGCAGCGGGCCACTCCTCTTGTTGAAAAGGTGCATGGCAAAGAAATGTAAAGGAGATCCCTTAGAGAGGTTGTTCTTCAATTCTTTAGAAAGAAGATATAGGAATGCTGGAAACAGGACGTCACTAAAAAAGCATCTCCAGTGACCTACTACATCCAGCTGGGTCCCACCTTAGACAGTTTACAGAACTTCCTCAAACAGCTTCACAAGCTGAGGAACCTGCACTGAAAACACAAGCTTGCATGGAACTGTTTAGACTGAAACCACGATGGGATAGATTTCTCTAGAATGGATGGAGAAGATGTGGTTCTCTTTGCAGACAAGGATGAGCAGGACCTGGCAGAAGAATTATCCTCATTTGAATTCTAAAGCAGTACAAGTACTGCTTTAGAATGGGACAACTGGTATAAGTTGCCCAACTGGCTCATTATCTTCTTTTAAAATATCTCTTGAACTTAGCAAAAGAATATTGTCATCTGCATTCAAATTCAAATTTTGCATGGCATTATTTATAAAACAAGAGAGCAGAATTAATATGTACTTATTTTTCATACAATATAAGTGATCAGAGGCAGAAACTAATTATCCCATTTTTTAAAAAAATAAATTAATCTGGCTGTTTTTAAAGAACCATCCTTTGTTTCCATCAGATGTAGTGACAATGTCACTGACTGTCCCAACACCATGATGACTGATATCCTGGAGGGGAGCTGTGCAAAGCTTAGCCTAGTCAGCAGGAATGACATCCTAGGCAGGACCATAATGACCTTCACCTTCATACCTTGCTGTCATCTGGCAGCCACCACAGCTGTGCAGGAATGGCCTTGTCAACATAATCCTTCAAAGGAAATGAGGTCTGTCAGGTTTTCAGGTAGAAACAACGCAAAAAGAAGCAAAAGGCCCAGCACCTCAGTCCTGCACCTTCCCACTTTAGAAGAGAAGACGGTCTTCAGTTGTAGTCCATGAAATCTGAATCTTTATCCTTTAAGGAGCAATAGAAGCCATCACTCCTGTGCACGCAAGCAATACACACACACACACACACACACACACACACACACACACACACACAGCACATATGCAGAGTAATGTGGAGTTGCTGTAGAGGATACCAATTCATCTGTATGAGACATATCTGGAAGCACTGGGCCACTCTTCCCATTGAGAAGGCAGCAAACAGGATGTGCATTGGAGAGGACAACTCAAGCAGATCCCTTCCAGGAAGGTAGCCTAGGAGGAGAGTGCTGGGCCAGGGAGCTCTCCCCAGTCCAGTAGCTTGGCATGTCTTGACTACTCAATGGGAGTAATGCGGCAAATATGATTGAAACACTCAGGTTCTTGTTGGCTTTTTGAAATCTCTAGATACTTATTTGAAGACTAGGAAAAGAAGCAATGTTATTCTTTAGATATTTGGTGCGGGCAACATTGTGCGCTGGCAGGAGACGGCCTGGAGCTGAGAGAAGCCTTTCCTCTTAGAGAGAGGGCCAGTTTGCTCTACTCTCTCAAAAGCTCTCTTAGGAGAACAGGAGACTAGCATAGCTCAGACATTCTAATAGTTGAGATAATTTGATTTGCACACCGTGGTGTGGTTTTGTTTTATTCTTTAGTGCTGAAGATTATCCAAGAGCCTACAATATGTTAACCCGGAATCCTACCGCGGAGATCAACACCAAATCATAGTGACTTTTTTTCCAATGAAAAGAACAGTTTCTACAGACAGAAACAAAGCAAACAACAACAAAAAAAAAGCTAAGAGAAAAGAATTCTAAATTGTTCAGTTGACTAACATTACAAACACTAGACAAGCTTTCCCTAACACGGAGAGTGACTTTGCCTGAGTTCAGTGTAGCTGAGAAGATGCACCTGCAAAATAAAGATTAATAGTGTTTGTGGTAGGTAATCTTCATTGCTGATTTGCTGAGATTTACAGTCACCATGGCAACTCGCCTCCCTGTGTGCTAATGAGCTTCCGGAAAAGTTAAACTAAGGAGGGAAAACCTACTCTGTCTCTAAGCAACACTATCCCATGAGTCTGGGTCCCAGACTGAATACAAAGGAGAAAGTGAGCTGAGGGCCAGCTCTTTCCTTCCTGAATGCAGATGGGTTGTGAACAGGTGCCTTACTCTCCGGCTCTGGTGATTTGCCTGCTATGATGGACTCTTTCTTCAAGCTGTGAGTGAAAGCAAACCTTCATTGCTTTCATAAGGTGTTTGGTCATGGCAAATAATGCTTTCCTTATGGGCAGGCCAGTTGCCACAGCACAGTGACCCCGGACCAGACGTCAGTCTGTCTTATCAAAGAAGCAATGCTCTTATCACTCCTACATCCATCCAAACCAAACCAAAAGCCAAACCCTACAACTCATCCCCTACAAACACAGAGAACACATAAAATAATACCCAGAGACTGATCATGGATAATAGGAAATATGTGAATAGGATAGGCATGTGAGTCTATGAATATGGGAATATGTGAATAACAACATGCAGTTTTGATCCACAAAATACTACTTGCTACAGGAGAACAGTGTGAGCAGAATATTGAAAGGGACAAAAAGCCTCTAGATCATAAGTATTATCACCACTGTATATAAGATTCCCACTGTGTATCAGGATCATGTAAACTAGAAATAGTGAAAGAAGTCAAATCAGAACTCTGAAGTTGAAATGATTCTCCTGACTTTTGTCAGTGAGGAATCATTTGCATACATGGGGTCTCGATGTGTACATCTCAGGGCCTCGAGGCCACATGCACCAAAGGGCAGCAATGAAATGTGGCCTGTCACAAAACTATAAATAAATTTAAAACATGAGGGAGTCTGTGAATTTTTAAAAAAAGTTAGTCAATGGAGTCGTGGATATTCTTGGTCCTTTATTTTATATAGCCTTTCTTTCTTTATTCATACATTAGCAGATGAATTTGTAAGATCATAATCTGTGGGATTCTTCCGTCCAGGGTTCTCTGTTCTAAGCTGAAGCCTGTGTGAATGATACAATGCTGACAGCTTTTTCCATCCCATTCAGACATGGATATAGCAAAATAATCAGAAGCTCCAGTATCATTTTTTAAATGATTTTTCTTTATTCAATTTACATCTTGTTTGCTGCCCTGATCCAGCACAACCCTTCCCCCTAACCTTTCTCCTCTGAGCAAGAGGGAGCCCCTCTAGGTATCCCACCACCTATGGGGTTAGATGCATTCTTTCCCATTGAGGCCAGAAAAGGGAGCCCAGCTTAAAAAAACATATCCCACATACAGGCAACAGCTTTTGTAATGCCCCCCACTCCAGTTGCTCGGGATACACTTGAAGACCAAGCTGCACGTCTTTTGCATATGAATAGGAAGTTCTAAGATGAGCCACTGTATTTTCTTTGGTTGGTGGTTCAGTCTCTGAGAGCCCAAAGGGTCTAGGTTAGTTGATTCTGTTGGTCTTCCTGTGGAGTTTATATCCTCTTCAGGACCACAATTCTTCCCGCTAGTCCTCCATAAGAGTGCCCAAGCTCCATCCACTGTTTGCCTGTGGGCATCTGCGTTTTTCTGAGCCAGCTGTTGGATGGAGCTTCTCGTAAGGCAGCCAAGGCAGCCATGCTACACTCCTGTTTGCAAGCTTAGCAGAGTATCATTCATAGTGTCAGGGATTGGTACTTGCCCATGTGATAGGTCTCAACTTGGACTGACCATTCCATCAGTCACTGCTCCATCCCCCCATCCCTAAATTTCTCATAGAGAGGAAAAAAATAGAGAGGAAAGGTTTTGTGGGTGTGGGTTGGTATCTCTATTACTCTACTGGGGTTCCTGTCTGACTGCAAGAGGTGGTCACTTTAAGTTCCGTATCTCCGGTGCTGTAAGTCACAATTAAGACCCCATTGATTCATGGGTGTCCCCCCCCATCCACGATTTCTGTCTCGTCCTGGAGATGTCCTTTACTTCCCCATCTGAATCAGTTGCATATTTCCATTCATTTTCATGGCCATTTAACCATATCTCCTGTCCTTCCCCACACCTGACCCTAATAATCCCCCTTCATTCTTCTCCACATCATCCTACCCAGCTCCTTCCCTCTATCTGCCTCTTAGGATTATGTTATTTCCTCTTCTAGGTGAGATCCAAGCCTCCTTGTTACTTCCTTTTTGTTTACCTTCTGTGGGCCTGACTAAGAAGTGAGTACATGCCTTGAATGTTCTTTTAAGTCTGGGTTACTTTATTTAAGATGATATTCTCAAGATTCATCCATTTGCCTGCAAAATTCACACGTCTTTGTTTTTAGTAGGTGAATAGTATTCCATTGTGTATTTGTATTTTCTTTGTTCATTCTTCTATTGAGAGATATCTAGGTTGTTTCCAGTTTCTAGCCAATATGAATAAAGTTGCTTTGAACATAGTTGAGCAAGTGTCTTTGTGGGAAGGTAAAGCATCTTCCGGGTATGTGTCCTGGAGTAGACTGGATGGGTCTTGAAGTAGAGCTATTCCAAGTTTTCTGAGAAACCAAATGGATTTCAAAGTTGTACAAGTTTGCGTTCCCAGCAGCAATGAAAGAGGGTTCCCTTTGCTCCACGTCTTTGCCAGCATGTGTTGTCCCTCAAGTTTTTCATCTTTGCCATTCTGGCGTTTGTGAGATAGAGTCTCGGAATCATTTTAAAGCATATTTTTTTACAGATCCTTCTGGCTCCATCCTGCCTGCCCACAATCTAATGCTATCTACCTGATCTTACTGCCTCCTGCATAGTTCATAAAATAAAAAATTGGATTTTTAAAGTTGTGTCACTGCTATTTCATTGTTGGGTGCCGCGCTGAGCACCCGCGTCTCAGGTCAAGAATCAGACAGCGTGCTCTGCTTCAGCCTTTGCTGGGGCAGCGCTGGACACAGCTGTCTCGTGGCAACCAGAAACCGGGAAACAAAGAGGAAGGGAAGAATGACACGTGTCCTACCAGAGGTCTAGTACTCTGGGCTGTGGACACGGGTGTCTGTCTGCATACCCCACTCCACCTGCTAGGCATCCGGATCCCAGTCTTCATGTAGTGAAGGGAGACAGTTGAGGAGGGTGTGGGGGTCCCTGGGCCTCACTGAGGTCAAGGATGTAAGTTCGAGCCCCTAGGCATCGCAAGCAATGCGGGTGCTGCAGAGGATTTGAGAACAAAGGGAAAAAATGAGGCAGGGCTGAGAGTAAAGGGAGAAAAGGGGGCTGGGAAGAAAAGCTCCGTTGTTCCTGGGTTAACATGGGACAGGAGAGTCGCTGGTGCTGGGTCTTGCTGCAAAAGCTGGGCCAACACAGTTGGAAGGAGGCAGTGCATGGTCGTAGGATGTTTTACTATAGAAAGGAGAGAGAGAAGATAGGAAAGTAGAGGCAGGCCATGGTCATGTGAAAAGAGGGGGGAGGGTAGAAGAGAAAGTAAAGATAAGAGAGTAAGAGGCTAAGAGGGAAAAGAGAGGGGGCAAATCGCCCTTTATATGGTGGGCTGGGCTATCTGTCTGTGGGGTGGGGCATGTGGTCTGATGACTGTGGGGGTGGAACCCACCCAGAATGCTGGTAGCTGGGGCATTATCTAGCCATGGAATAAAGGAGTGAGGGCTTGTCTGGTGCCAGGCATTTATGTTTGGGAACTTGTCTCCACTGTTCTGTCCCTTGTGGAATCTTCCACTGGGTCTCCGAAAGTTAAGACTTTCTCAACCAAAACACAGACTGCTTTTCGTGGCCCAACATTTCATCATTTCAAACCATATTCAAAAAAGTAGGTGACTCAAACATCAAATCAATACTGCTGGGTACATCAAAAATATAAAAACGTATCTCCACCATTTTTCTGCTAAGCAACTCAAACTACGCTATCATGTAATTCATTTCAAAGACTTGTCGAGTATGTTTCGTCCTCCTCACAGTTAAGTAATTCCAAAATGTTTTTCTCTAAATTGTGATTAGTATGTATCAAATTTCTTCCTACAAAATGATTTTTTCTGCTACATTTAATTATTATGACTGTGGTCTTTCCTTAATGTTGGTTCCTCTATAGGTTTTCAAACCAAAGAAAAAAGTGAATTGAAAGAACTGTAATCTTGATTTCAGTTGCGTTTTAAGTGGTCAGGAGTGATAACCTAGGCAAAAGCCATCTTCCACACATCTGCCTTGCCCTGTTTATTATAAAACATTTGTACTTTGAGTAGAGATACTTACTGGTGGGGCCTGGAATTTGCCAGAATGAGTTACTTTTTACATAGTAAGCCTACATGGGCAATCTCAGAAGGCAGACTCCTTGGTCAGCAAGCTGCGTGAGAGCCAGCTTTTTACAAACTACTCATAGACACTAGGTCTGTCAGGTCACAGAAGGGACCAGGGTAGGCCAGGCATGAGAGCTGGCAAACGCTCACTGACCTCAAGAAGTCTCCTGTTTTAGGAAGGCTTTGTAAACTAGAGTGACAAGTAACAATATGGATAAATCATGTCGGTTGCACACATCCTGGACTTAACATTCTTGTCATACTCTACAAGTTTGCACAAGGATGTGCAAGTCCCTATGAAAGATCGCTTTGTCCCCTTCACGTGCCGGTGCATATTTTCATTGAAATTTATTTTAATTCATTTTTGTGAGATCTATTTATGATTCCCATAGCCCACAAAAATGTGTGCGTATGCCCAACACCCCTTCTTTCTAGAATGCCTTAAACTAAACTGAATGAGAACTGAAAACTTAAATTAAAATCCCCACACCACCATCCCCAGCCAATTGTTGATAGCTTTGTATTCTCTTCACAAGTAAATTTACTTTGCATATATCTGATTTCCCACAAAGGTTGATGCAAGGATGGGTAGGTAGAAATTTCCACCACGAGGGAAAAAAAATCATATTTAAAATAATAAAAGTCACTGTGCCTATGACACTGGGTATACTATATTGGTTTCTGGAAATACCTTAAAGTACTTAACAGTGGGCCAGAGAGATGTCTCAGGGGTTAAGAGCACTGACAATTCTTCCAGAGGAACTGAGTTCAATTCTCAGCATCTACATGGCAGCTTGCAGCTGTCTGTAACCCCAGTTCCAAGGAATCTGACACTCTCACAGAGACATACATCCAGGCAAAACACTAATTGCTCATTAAAAAAGTGTTTAAAAGTAAAATGCCATTCTAAACCACTTTTCTATAGTACACATATATAGGTATGCATTTTCATACCTATATATACCTATATATCAGTTATTTATATTTTCTCTGAAATTTGAGCAAGATATGATTTTTGGCTTTTATGTTAAACCTGAGTCACGCTTTACAATTCTTTGCTCATTTGTAAAATAGTAACGTATTGAAAAAAGGAAGCAATAAACTTAGTGCAACCTAAGCAAGAAGCAAAGTTGTTTTAATGCGGCTCATTTCATTCTATGCATTCATTTTTTTTTTAAATCTCTTTTTCAAGCCAGATTGCCTTTAAAACGTATATTAGAAAATGACATTTCTAAGGTGAGTCAGAAAGAAAATATTATACACTAAACATTACTTTTTAACTTTACTACTTATGAGTTGTCTCTTGCAAGCCTTTGAAATATACAACTGCAGCCAAGCATTTCAAAAATTTATAACTAAAGCAATTGTACATGAAGTTTGAATAACACTCCAGAAAAACGAACCCATTATCATGTATATACATCATGAATGTTCCTTTCTTTTTAAAGAAAGTATTGAATTGCCCATATAGAAAAGGCTTGGTCTCTAGCCCCATGTATTGTAGGGTGGTGACTTTAACTTCAGGAGGTGTGGCCTAGAGGGCAGAAGCAAGGTCATCCAGGAATGTCCTATGGAAGGAGAATTTAGGACTCTGACACCATCCTTTCTCCCACTTTCTTCCAGCTGCTTACCATTAGGTGAGAAATCTTCTCCTGTGTATTATTCTACCATGATACATTGCCTCACATAGGTCCAGAGGGTTTGAGGCCAACCAGCTTTGAAAACCCTGAAATCATCACTGAAAATACACACACACACACACACACACACACACACACACACACACACACACCAAAATGCTGAAGTAATGAAATCTAGTATATACTTCATTTAAATGAGAAAAATCAAAGAAAGCAAAGAAAATATTTTGTATAATTTTAAACCATGCTTTGTGCATTATAATTTACTTTTCTCTAGGTAAGATAACTACATTGTAATCCTGTCTCTTTGTTTCTGGAGACTTGCTCTCTACTTATTCATCAGGCATTTGTTATGATGCCAGGTGTTGTAGCTAATGAAAACAAAATATAAATAAATAACATCTACCCAGAACAACTTTGAACAACCCGACCAGAAGCCATGGTGCTGGGTATAATCAGACACCTGGCTGCTACTTTGTACTGAACTTGACCTCTCGATACCAGTTAAAAAGTAAGAACCTTCAGCAATAAACAGATATGCCAAGTCCTGTGAGGTTGGATTCATCTATGCTTCCTTTTACAGAGATGTGTATATTACTCAAGCTACAACATGTGAAAATATGTCTGAAGAAATCCATAGTGAACTCCTAAAAGCAAATCCCATGTTTCCGTAGTCTTCAAAGTTTAGATGCCACTTCACTGTTCAATCTTAAGATGAAACAGGAAGTAACTAATAATAGTTGATAATAATATTAGCAGCAGTTCGTTCCATGCTAGCCCAGTGTTGGAACTATACAAATTCTTCCATATATCCTTTACCATTTTAATCCTGTGCTATGTGATGGATATAGTTGCACCTCAGATTTTAAAGTAATATCTACACTGAAAGAAACTAGATAGTATGTATCACCCACTAAACCTACTTCAGATGTTTTTCTTTTGTAATAATTTATTTTTCTTTTATATACATTAGTGCTTTGACTCCATGAATCTCAGTATGATGGTGATCTTCTGGAATAGGAGTTATGAGCTGCCATGTAATTAAACCTGGGTCCTCTAGAAAAGTAGCCAGTACTCTTAACTGCTGAGCCATTTCTCCAGCCCTCTGATGTTTTTTTTTCTTGATGTCTGGGGCTTCATAGCAGACTTCAGTGTTCTCCAGTCTGAGGATCCTGGCAAATCCCATGTTTCTGTAGTCAGTTTTCAAAGTTTAGATGCCACTTCCCTCTTCAATCTTAAGATGAAGCAGGACATTCGTCCCTATGTGCATTTGTAGTCTGATTTTCCTGTGGATGAAGACTCAGGCATAGTGTAATAGGGGCCTTTTCAACTCTACTGTGTCAACATCCTCACCATGTCTACAATAACCATGCCTGAGGCACAGTAGATTGCAATTCCATGCATGGATTTGGAGGATGCATTCAACATGCAGCATGTTCAAGATATATAAAAAAAGGGGGGGTTAAGAAATAATTTGTCTTATGTACTGAGGTGCAAAATTTAGCCACTGTTATTTATGGCAAAGTCAGTTTAGTCTCATGGATTATAGGTTACACACTCAAAAACATAGAGGTGGCATTCAGTGAGACACATGTGTGGAGTTCAAGAATAGAAATGTAGACTATGTGAGTGGTGTGGACTACATCTAAAATCATTCTAGCCTCAGAAGGACCTGTACTCTAAGATAGCAAACTGACATCATAAAGAAATTCTTCTAAACTATATAGAAATCAGACTTTTACCCATCTCTCTTTCTCTTTCTCTTTCTCTTTCTCTTTCTCTTTCTCTATCTCTGTCTCTCTCTCT
>JADRCD010189708.1:0-23180 GCA_019843815.1 Montemys delectorum
TTTTTTTTTTTCTTCTTCTGTATATTATTAACAATGGGACCAACAAGGGCCAAGTAACCAGGTTTCAAGAAGAATAAGTAGATAAATAAATACGTCAGGTACTCACCCCAGCCTTGATGTAAATGGGGACAAAAAGCCACCCCAGAACCAGCAGCAAGGCAAACGACTGTAACAAAACAAAGGGGACAATAAAGAGGGGTTGGCTTGTGGCCTTGTGACCTCCGACCTCTGAATCTCAAGACAAACCAGCCAACCAACAAACAACCCAACCACTTTCTTAGCTCCCGTCTAACATTGTATTTACATAATATAATATCTGATATTTGACAGGCAGGAGTTAGAGAGTTTTGAGTTCCCTGGACTAAGAAAAGATTGCACACAACCTTTGTCAAAAGCAATGGAGAATTATACATGAGTGTCAAAGCATTGAGGGGAAAAAAACCAAGCCTCTGGAAGGGGAAGAAGACGGCCAGGCTCATTTACATCTTGCCAAATACAGTCATACTAATAGAGTCTGGTGTTAAAGTGCAGATTCTATGCCATCTCTGCATATAGCGCCCACCATGTTCTTTCACAAATAGCGAAGTGGGTATAACCAGCAGGGTCATTATTGTCATAAATATGAAGGATGTGAACTTTGAGGTTAAAGAAATTCAAAGTCAAAAGCTATTAAAAAAAAACAAACAAACAAACAAACAAACCAAAAAAAAAACCCTAGATGTCTGCAACCTGAGAGCAATGCACTGTGGGTAATAGGTTGTTTTCTCCACGCTGATGGAGGTGGTCTTCACTGTACGTTTTATGGAACGATCCAATCAAATCCCAGGCCACAAGGCGTGTCTGACCAAAAGTTGGGTATGTCCTGATATTTTTGAGATAAAAATAGACAAAAGTGACAGAAGAGCCTTCAGCCTTGGAAAGGCAGAGGCGTTTGGAAGGGACCCAGGGAACGTCACTTCCTGAGTCATACCTCGGTGGTTTGCTAGGATCCACACCATAGTCTAACTTTGTCTTACCAACACACACATATACAAAAAACATGAGAAAGGGGCCTGTGTGGGAGCTTAGTTGGCAAAACACCGTCTGCACAGGCCGGCAGACCAGAGTTTAATCCCCAGAGCACATGGTGGAAAAAATAATAAAAGGACAGACTCCTGAACTGTGTGCCCCGACTTCTGAATGCACATTGTGGAGAACAGCGAAGACGAAGGTTACTCTCGCCACATGCCCAGCTGTGCGCTAGTGTGGGGTGGGCAGACAGAGACACGCTCTCCATTTTTAAGAATTTAGAGTCTAATCCCTTACTCTCTGCCTTTCTCTCTGCCTTTCTGCTTGTCTGTACATCTGCCTCTCCACCCCTGCATCTCTGCTCCTGCCCCTGGCCCTGGCCCTGGCCCTGGCCCTGGCCCTGGCCCTGGCCCTGGCCCTGGCCCTGGCCCTGCCCTTGCCCCTGGCACTGGCACTGCCCCTGCCCCTGTCCCTGCCCCTGCCCCTGGCCCTGGCCCTGGCCCTGGTCCTGCCCCTGCCCCTGGCCCTGCCCCTGCCCTTCCGGTGCTGGGGTTAAAGTCCCAAATGCCCGACCTACATATTTATCTTCCCTTGAGTCTATGGTGTGCACGAACACATGTGCAGACCCAAGGCTGACGCTGGGGATCTTCCTCAATTGCCCACACCTTATTCTTCGAGGCAGGTGCTCTCAATCGACCTGAAAGCTCACAGACACAGGCTCATCTCACTGGCCAATTTACCAAATCCCTTGTCTCTGCCACTGAGGCTGGAACGACAGGGGGGCTTCTGGGGATCTGGACTCCACTCCCCTTGCTGCTGTGGCACGTGTACCCACCTTGGAGCCTCTCCCCAGCATGCTTCTCTTTGCTTTTAATCCTTGCGTCTGGTTCAAGAACGGTCACGCGCTATGACATCTCAGAAAGGAGACGTGAGAGCTCAAAGAGTCACAGGGACCAAGTGAAAGTGAGGCTTGGATGGTTAGGAGCACTGACTGCTCTCCCAGAGGTCCTGAGTTCAATTCCCAGCCACCACATGGTGGCTCACAACCATCTGTCATGGGATCTGACACCCTCTACTGGTGCGTCTGAAGACAGTGACAGTGTACCCATATGCGTTAAATAAATAATTCTTTGGGCTGCAGAGATGGCTCAGCGGTGAAGAGCACTGACTGCTCTTCCAGAGCTCCTGAGTTCAATTCCCAGCAACCACACGGTGGCTCACAGCCATCTGTCATGGGATCCAATGGCCTCTTCTGGTGTGTCTGGAGACAGTAACAGTGTACTCGTCATATATATATATGACGAGTACACTGTATATAGACATATATAGACATACATATATAGACATATAAAATAAATAAATAAAATCTGTAGAAGGTGGGACTTGAACTGTACAAAATTGACATCCTGGTGAGAATGACTACCCAGGAAAAGAATGAGGCCACAGAAGTGCTCAAGGACAAACAAAGAGCAGCCTGGGTGAAGGGAAAAAAAAAAAAACCCAGCAGAACAAGGGGAAGATATCTGGTACTGACTCCCGGGAAAACCTGGATGCATTTTGTTGAAAATACCCAGACATGGATTTGACTTAAAAGAACAGAGCTGTTTTCTGTCACTCACATGCGATTCAAACGCCGTGACAGCGATTCCTGAAGCCGCGCCTGTCCCAGCCAGGCCCACGAAGTGGCCACTCCCGATGTTGCTGGCAAATAGAGAGGCGCCCATCTGCAAGGCAAGCGATCGGACTAAGGCGATGGTTCCTCAACCTTCCTCAGGCTGCGACCCTGGAATACACCTCTTCATGCTGTGGTGGCTTCCAGCCATACAATTATCTCGTTGCCGCTTCTGTAACTGTAATCTTGCTACTGTTATGAACTGTAATGGGAATCTCTGGTATGCAAGATGATATCTGATGTACGGTTGCGACCCACAGGTTGAGAACCCCTAGACTAAGGTTAGATTGAAATAAGATCCCTTAGAAACAGGTAGGTGTTGGACTGTATAGGTCCTACTTCCTGCAGCAAAAGCAATGAACATCCGTGCATCCTGAAAAATTAGTCTGTTACCAGTTATGCTGTGACTCATGAGCCAAGAACATGGTTCACACTGAGAAGAGTTTAAAATGTTTGTTTGTCTGTTTGTTCTTAATCTGAAGAATGAGATGCGCAAATCTCCACCAACTAGATGGAAGTTAAAATTCAGCGTACATTGTTCTCGCACTGGAACACATTGTCCAGTTCCATATGCCACGGTACCCTGACTACACGTGCCTCGGGTAGCAGTGCTATTGTTCCGTGTTCATGATAGACTCTGACCTCTAAGACACAAGATGCTTGCATTCGGGCCTTTTTACGGGAAAACCTGAAGAGCCTGCCTTAGGGCAACATCAGGGTATCCTCCACGGGTTCTGCGTGGAGCCTCAGGCTTCCAGATCTCCAACCAGCACCTGATCTTGAGTGGGTGACAGACTCCAAAGTTTCATCAGTGGGATTTCTCTCCCTTCTTGTAACCATCGCCCCTGCTTTCTGTCGTTAAACTTCAGAGGCGCTCTTCAGTGGGCAGAGACTGGCTCTAGCCCTGAGAGCAGAACTGGACCGTGAGACCCTACAGTGCTGTCTTTGCCTCTGTTTTACACCCTTCTTTGTACTCATTCTCTGTACGAAGGAATTTGGGGTCAGGGAGGGATGGAGCTGGTTTTCGACTCTAGGATTAGTTGAGGATCCCTTGTTTCCCCCTAGAAAGAGTAGCAAGAAGCTGGTGCTTGGTTGACTGTGTGCACCAAGAGTCTACCATCCTTGCCAGATTATTAATTCCATCTCCCTTTATGGCATCTAGACAAGGCAGAGCATCTATCGAAGGGCGCATTTTCTGAGCACTCCCTGTGTACCGAATATAACCCCAAACCTTTCTAGGTTTGTGTAGGCATATGCTGACTCTATTGCAATGTAACATCTGGCTGAGGAAGCCATATACCAAAACTCAGAAGAAGAACAAATCCAGCAGGCAACCATCCAAGAGAATCACTGTAAACATCACAGCAGCGAACTGGGCCTGCAGTCAGTCAGTGTGCGGAACAGAGCAGGGTGTTCAAGGTGGATTGATCAGGGAGCAAGCTGGAGGACATAGTCTCCCAGGCAGGAGCAGGGCTAGCTCAGGGTTGGAAGCAGAAAAGGAATTCAGGGATTTAGCCCATGTTAAGAAGGGGTTTCGTGAGAACCAAGGAGAGGCGCGAGAAATTGAACTGAATCAATAGCTCTGCAGAGGCAGGCTAAAGCTATTCTTAATTGATTAAATGGTGTGATCTTTCTGGAATCCCAGATCTCAGTCTTAAAGTAGAGAATGTAAGAGGGGGAGAGGGAGGAGGGAGGGGAGAAGGAAAGGAGGGGGAGGGGGAGGGGTGAAGAGGGAGGGGAAGGGGAGAGGGAAGAAGAAGGAAGGAAAGGAGAGGGGGAGGGAGAGGGGAGGGGAAGAGGAAGGAAAGAAGAGGGGGAGGAAAAGACAGGGGGGAAGGAGGAGGAGGGAGGGGAAGGAGAGAGAAAAGGAGAGGGGGAAGGGGAAGAGGGAAGGGATGGAGAGGTGGAGGGGGAAGAGGGAGGGGAAGGGATGGGAAAGGGGGAGGGAGGAGATAGGGAAAGGGAGGAAAGAGGGGGAAGAGGAAGAGGAGAAGGGAGGGGAGAGGAGGAGGAGGGGAGGGGGGAGAGGAGGAGGAGGGGAGGGGGAGGGAAAGTAGAAAGAAAAGAAGGAAAAAAGAAGGAAGGAAGCAAGGAAGGAAGGAAGAAAGAAAGAAAGAAAGAAAGAAAGAAAGAAAGAAAGAAAGAAAGAAAGTTAGTTGCCAGGTACCCCTGCTAACACCATGATTTGTCAATCAACGTGTATCCCCCCCCCCCCCGTACCTCTGACCCACTTACCAGCCACCAAGTCATAGATCGACCCGCCAGAAAGAAACCTCCAACAGTGCTTCGGTTTGTCTTCAGCATTGCCTGGGCAGAGAGGAAACCATTGGAAAATTAGAAATCATAGATGCACCCAGGATCAAGGAAACCCCCGAAGATGCTCCACACAGCATGCTAAACATTGATATTTCAGCACTTCCCTTCACCCAACCCCCACCCAGAGACATGCCTTTCTAGATTGAATAATGCAGCATCCCTTTTTTTAATGAACATACAAGTCATGGTTTTATTACTCAGATAAAGTACTTCAAGAAATTCTACTCGAAAACCCAAGATTTAATTTAGCTTATGAAAACAGAATTTCACATCTTGAAAGCTGTCTCTGGAAGAAAAATTTGAGCCTCAAACTTGATACTAAAGAGAAAGAAAGAATAAACAGAATACAAATGGTCCAAACTCCCCACTCAGTAAGTGGGAACATGAATACATAGCAAAGGGAAGTAAGTTAATTGAGATAAAAGAAACAACATTTGTATTTTTGATATCGAGTGCTAGGCATGCCTAGTACAGCGAGCACCCGCCCTGGCTGTGCTCAAATGATGGTTTTGCTTGGAGAATGAATTCATTCAGTACAAAATATTATTCATGTAACACACAAGCAACTTTTCCAGGCAGAAAGACAATGATAACTTTGTCTCATCCTATCATTCCACTGCTCTACCATGACATGTTTTCCCCCTGTAATCTTAGTGCCCACTCAGAAATCTCAGTGGGCTCCCACATACCCACACTCCAACAGCCATGACCAACACAAAATAGATGACGATGACAGAGATGTCAGCAGCATTATTGATGTTGTTTGACAGTGAAGACAGATCTGAACTTCCAGCCGTGGTACTGGCGCTTGCTGTGCTGGCCATGGCTGTAGGCAGCGTTACCCCATGGTAGGCATTGACACTTCTTTATATATAAGTCCTAAGTTAATGATCAGCCTCGGGTAGGTGGGGAGAGCGAGCAGAGGTGGCTTCTGTGCAACAGAGACCTTTAAACCGTTTGCGCCTGTATGTTCAGGCTGTCTCTTTAAGGTGACTAGTGCCAGTTGAGTGGGACTGGAAAATCAAGGAGAGGAGCCAGAGCTGAGGATGGGCACTGGAGACAGA
Organism: Montemys delectorum; assembly: GCA_019843815.1. NCBI lineage: Eukaryota > Metazoa > Chordata > Mammalia > Rodentia > Muridae > Montemys > Montemys delectorum. The sequence continues at coordinate 6,061 of JADRCD010189708.1, forward strand.
AGCCAATGGGCCCCCAGTATAAAGACGCACAAAGGGGAGATAAAGGAAAAGACAGCAAGTGAGAAGCGAGGACAAGACAGGCAGGCGGCATAGACGATAGAGGTTCCTTATCAGACAGACGAAATTCCTGGTTAAACTTGTCCCTTGAAACTGAGGTTACCCTGAAGAGGTTGTCTAATGCACAGGCTACATCAAGACGCCACCCCTCACCCACGCCTGCCCCTGCAACCTGCGCAGAAAGGGCAAGCGGCACCGCGGTACCACGTGCAGAAGGATGTGGGCGGGGCTTGGCGAGTAAAAGGCTTCGAAGAGTGAATGAAGTCTGGATCCTCATGGCTCAGGCTCCCGGCTACTTGGAAAACCCCTGGTTAGCCTTACAAGTAAACCCTCAGAGCATCCTGCCCCCATGCTTCTATATTTAAAATACATGACATAAAACTTACCTCCATCAAAAGCTGACGAAGATCCTCCACTCCTCAACCAACCTGGCTCCCAGTTCTATAGGCTACCTCTTCAATTCAGTTCCTTTTGCCATGCAGATGATCTTAATTTTTTGAGTTTCCATTCGCCAGTTGTCACATCATTTGCTGACTGAACAGAATCCTATTCGTAAAGTCTTTACCCGTGCTTGTATCTCTCTCTCTCTCTCTCTCTCTCTCTCTCTCTCTCTCTCTCTCTCTATCTCTCTGGATATTTTATGCATTTACATTTCAAATGTTGTCCCCTTTCCCCTCTGGAACTCCCCATCCCCTCCCCCCCCCCCTGCTTCTATGAGGGGACTCCCCCTCCCACCGACCCACTCCCACCTCACCACCCTGGCATTCCCCTACACTGAGGAATCGAGCCTTCACAGGACCAAGGGCCTCTCCGCCCACTGATGTCCGACAAGGCCATCCTCTGCTACGTATCCAGCTGGAGCCACGGGTACCCCTTGTGTACTCTTTGGTTGGTGCTTTAGTCCCTGGGAGCTCTGGTATGTCTGGTTGGTTGATATTGTTGTTCTTCCTATGGGGTTGAAAACCCCTTCAGCTTCTTCCATCCTTTCTCTAACTGCCCCCATTGGGAACCCTGTGCTCAGTCCAATGGCTTGCTATGAGCATCCGCCTCTGTGTTTGTCAGGCTCTGACTTGTATCTTAAAGCATCCTATATTACCCTCCAGCTGATTCAGGGTCTCATGTCTGAGGTTAAGATCTTTGATCCGTGTGGAGTGAATTTTGTGTACTGTTGAAAGAGAGAGAAGGATCAGGGTTCATTCTTCTACATGTGGATACTCAGTTTCCCCAGCACCATTTAGAGAATTTAGTAACTTTTTTTCCATACAGTATGTTTGGATTATATACTGTCACCTTCAAGAACTCCTCACAGCTTATTCACATCTCTCTACCCACCCAACTTCATGTCCTCTCTCTCTCTCTCTCTCTCTCTCTCTCTCTCTCTCTCTCTCTCTCTCTCCCTTACTCTCTCTGTCTCTCTACCTTTGTCTTTATCTCTTTCTATGCCTCTCTCTAAATCAAACAAACAAACAAAATCAGGAAAAACAACAAACAAAGCAAAACAAAACAACAAAACAACCAACCAACCAAAACCAAAACAATGCAGAGCCCATTCTATTTTGATCACCTACTCGTGGCATGGAGGCCACCCTGGAACGTGGTTGACACTCCAGTGGAAAGAGCACTTGACTCTCCCTTTTTTTTTTTTTTTCTCAGCAGTTACTGTAGTTAGATTATCTTTAATCTTTTTATATCTACTTCTTCTTTTCAGTGCTGGGATTTTGTCTAGTTCAAACCATGCAGGTCTTGTGTACACCGCCAGTCTCTGCAGACCTGGTTTATGCTATTGATTTGGGATTCTTCTCCCTCATCAATCTATACCTAGAATTCAAAGGTTTGCTGTTGTTTCATGGTTTCCTACTCTTCCTGTATGTTCCTTTCCTGTGGATTTTTTTTTAATTTAATTTTTCATATTTCCTGCCTATTTGGTCTAGACCTTGCTTTACTTTGTCTTTGAGTCCTGATAGTCTATCTTTTGCTTAATTGACTTTTAGAGCTTTCCTTTGAGATTTACAGTTTGAGTGGTAGGGTCTTTATTTTGGCTTGAGTCCCCTGTAATGTTTCAGTCTCCCTACTGAATGCTTCTTCGTCATTTCCATCATCAGCCTTATGTCTCTGTTTTCCTGGGTATCACTCCAGGGCTTCATCTCCTTGACTTAGTTCTTTCCTCTTCATTTCATTTAGCTGTCTCTTTGCGCCTTCTTTAAGCCCAATGGATTCTTTGATGAAGTTTTTGATTGCTCTTTTAAATATTTTTGTCCTGGGATTTATATAGGTAATTCTCACTGATGAACATTCCTGCAGGACTGGTTGGTTTTTGAGAGAAGGGACGGGCTTGATCGTTAACACTGTTGGTATTTTGGGGATAGGAATCTGAGCACGTGGACTTGTTTTGTTAGTTCCAAGTCTTAGACGGACACAGCAGGTTGGGGCAGAAGAAAGGATGTGTGAGCTGGTCTTGCCTAAAGATTGGAAATGGTGTGAGTGGAATAAAAGTCGGGTGGACAGAGGAGACCGGGCTGGTGTACAGGATGTACCATCCGTGGAAGCCTGCACTGTGGGGGTAAATCTGGTTTGATGTTAAGTGGGAAGGGTCTTGTGGTTGGAAGACAGGTAGTGAATTCCCTGGTAGATGGCTGGCTGGAGAGACTAGAGATAGGTTTTGGTGCAGGTAGGAGGGGCCAGAGAAAGTGGGGGCATCGGATGTGGGGTCTAAGATGGAATCTAGTGGTTAGGGTGAAGACATGGATGGAGAGGTCAAAGAAATTCACCAGGCCAGACCCTGGAGAAGAAAATGAGAGCTCTGGCTGAGTAAAAAGGCTGGATGTAGTCCAGAAGGGGCATGTAGCAGGTAGGGTGGGTCCTTGCGGAAGCCTAGAGCATGCTTGCAATAGAGGCGGGGCTGTCTGGAGTATGGCACATCACTAGGTGTGGGATCTGGAGTAGATGTGGTGGGTTGGGGAGAAGCAGTGAATGGGGAGGTCAGAAAGAGTCACTGGGCTAGACTCTGGAGAAGGACATGTGAGATCTGATTGGGTAGAGAGGTTGTATGCAGTTCAGTAGGGACCTGTGGACGACTCACTCTTGTTTTTAAGGAAAATTCTCCTTGATTTACCTGAATGACCTGAACGATACAGTTCCTTTTCCTTCTTGTCCAACTGGGATAGTCTGACCCCTACAGGGCTATTAGTGAGTCTACTGAGGTTTTTTGGTTTTTGGTTTTTGGGGGTTTTATTTGTTTGTTTTTGGCTGAATTTTCTTTTCAGGCTTTGTTCCCATTGATTTTTCTTCGGCATTTCAGTCTCTTTGCTGAGCTCTGTCTTCATCTCCTTTGATGACCGCCACAGTATTTTCAGCCACTGATTTGTGTTCTCCTGGATTTCTTTTCATGTGATTTTTGTTCTTTTAAAATTATTTGCCCATGCTGATGATCATTCTTTGGAAGTGCTTGTTTTGGAATTTTTCTTCTAAGTCATTCTCGTTGTTGGCCATTACTATGGGGTTGGTGATTTTTAAATTATATCTAGAAATATATAAATATAGTTTTAGGGGCTGGAGGGATGACTCAGCGGTTAAGACCACTGACTGCTCTTCCGAAGGTCCTGAGTTCAAATCCCAGCAACCACATGGTGGCTCACAACCACCCGTAATGAGATCGGACTCCCTCTTCTGGAGTGTCCAAAAACAGCTACAGTGTACTTATATATAATAAATAAATCTTTAAAAAATATATATAGTTTTACAATTAGGAAGGGAGTGGGGTAGTGGCTTCATGTGTTTGCTAACCTCATGAGCTGGTGTTTGTGCTGGGCTGTAGGTGTGTGTGTTAGTGGGATGCTACAACATGCATATATGTTTGTGTGTGTATATATATGTATACATATACATACATACATACATACATACATACACACACACACACATACATATAGTCAGGGGAGTCCAAGAAACCACCAGAAGAATATAGATTATTCCTATTGGCTTGGTGTTTTCTAGAAAAAGCATCGAAGACTCAGTTGCTGGAGATACCACAAACATTTGGATCTGACTTAGACTCCTCCTCACCGATGACTAGTTCTCCTAGCTTTGGAAGGAGCCATGCAAACAGCCAAGAGAGAAAAGGATGTATAGTCCTACCCAGCTGTAACACAGACAAACCGTGACAAAGACCAGTCTGTCAAGACATTCTTGAAAGAACAACATGTGGACTCATAGAGATTGTGACAATGTGCAGATGACCTGCACGAATCCAATACAGACACTGTCCCAGCCCAGAGAAGGGAAGAGGGCACAAAGTGCCTCCCCTAACCAAGAAGTTATTTGTGACATATAACTGCTAAGAAAAAGAAAGTCAATTTTTCCAATTGAATATCACAGGGCATATCAACCACAGTCCAGGGCAGGCTTCATGCTCAGAGGTAGCTGGCAAACACAAAATGAATTCCATGGTTTTTGTTTGTTTGAGTTTTGTTGTCGTTGTTGTTTTGGTTTATTTTCGTATATTTTTTTTCTTCCTTACTTTTCCTTTTTAGAGAGATAAAATCATGAAGGGGGGCTGACGAGATGGCTCAGCGGGTAAGAGCACTGACTGCTCTTCCGAAGGTCCTGAGTTTGGATCCCAGCAACCACACGGTGGCTCACAACCATCCGTAATGAGATCTGACGCCCTCTCCTGGTGCATCTGAAGACAGCTACAGCGTATTATGCTGGAACGAGTGGGGCCGGCAGAGGTCCTGAGTTCAATTCCCAGCAGCCATACACATGATGGCTCACGGCCATCTGTACTGCTACAGTGTACTCACTCATACACATAAAATAAATAAAATAAATCTTTAAAAAAAATCATGAAGGGTAGTAATAGAGAGAGAATCTGGTAGTAGTTAGAAGAGGGGAAGTATAATATATTGTATGAAAAGATTTTTAAACAAAAAAATTAAAGAATTATACAATTAAATGAATAAAACACACTAAAAGTCTATTACTCCATCTGGAAAAGAAATATTTAATGTTCTGATGGGATGTCTTATAGATGGGAAATGTCAACGTCTTTAGGTAGACCTGTTTTTCCATCTTGAAATGCATGCATTTATCCTATACCTGAATTGCTATTTTATCTTAACAACAGATACATTTTAATTTCTTTTTGTTTCTCACTTTATAGTCTCATAGCTAAGTTTTCCCTGCGTGTCAGATAAGACTTTGGACTTGGACCTTTGAGCTGCTTCTAAAATGACCTCCCACTTTGGAACTACTGCCATTGAATGAGTATGAGAAAGACACACTCTTCGGATAGAATTCTATGACTTGATTCACCTCTCAAAGGATTCACCAGCTTTGGTGTCTCACATGATGGTGTTGGGATCTATTGAAACCACACAGAAGCTAAACATCATGAGAGACCTTGCATTATCTGGAGGTCAGCTGAAAGAGAAGGGCGTGAATCATGGAGTGGAAAAATAGCAGTAAGAACCCATTTTGTTATATCTCGTCCCACTGAAACAGTTGAGATCTCTGGACAACTACCACATCCTTTCCTCTGAGTTTATGAACCAGAGGCCAACAATTTCTGAGACATAGGATGTAACCCCAAGACATGAGATAAAAGATTGTCACACAACATGGCAGACTGTACCTACTTGGGCCACTGGAAAAGCATCCAATTTTTATCACGAAGTTTTACTCTTAGATGGCAGGCAGTGAGCACGATATTCTTGAATGGATGAAGCAATCAAAAGGAAACTTCAAGCTATATGAAGTTCTTGATGGGGAGGCTAATCATGACTCCCAACATTAACATGTGTGTTTGCAGGTTCTTGACAGGTATGACCACGTTGCTTCAACAGCCAGTGATGACGGCTACTTTAGGCAGTTTCCTTATCTTCTAGAGGTGGAAACCACACCTCATAGAGGTTAGGCAAGCACATGCCAGGCTAAAGGGGAACAGCTGAGCTGCAGCCCAAGAGTCGCACCCAAGGGGGCCATCTGAACGTGACTCTAGAGGCAAAGTGTGTGGTGCTATCAGAATCAACCTCTGGCCAAAGGGCACATCTGGAGGCTGGGCATACACTAGAGACTCTCGTGCGACTGCTGTAAAATGAGAGGAAATAACATGAGGGAAGAGCAAAGGTATTTGTGATGATTCTTAGTCTACCCAAGGTTGAACTGTCTAAACTCTAACCATGATCTGACTTTTCTCTACACTCGTGTCTTCCTCCTACCTGCAAGCACTCTGTACATGAAAACATTGTGGAGGGGAGGAGATAAGATCAAGTCCCTGCAGCATCTGCCAAGTCCTCTCCGTTGTCTGTGAGGAGTGACCTCCCCAGGTATCCCTCAGTACACTATACTCGACCTTCTCCTGATGTATTCTGTACTACGGAGTTCATTTTTTTCTTCTATCAGAATATAAGCGTCTCAAAAAGAGGACCATTGCCTTTGCATTTTATACAGCTACTTTCTAGACATACAGGATCCAGGAAGGGGCAGGAAAAGTTAGAGTTCGTTGGATCAGAGGAAAAGTGAAAGTGGATCATGGGAAAACCTTTGACACCACTTACATTCTATTCCACTGCTGCTGTCTCGATTCCTGAAGCTGCTCCCGAGCCAGCCAAGCCCACAGAGTGGTTGCTGCTGATGTTATTGGCAAAGAGAAAGACACTCGTCTGAAATGCAAAAGGGAGTATGGCTGGAGTTAAAAGATCCAAAGTAGAATTATTGATAATAGGTGATATACCATGTTGCGGTAAATCTCCAACCCCAATAAATCTGTGCAAAAACACACAAGATTTTAAGATTTCTAAGCTATATGCCTAGATGGGGCAGATTTACCACTACACTGCTCTATTCCCCAGCTATGAGGTCCCTTGCTACTTTTGGCTTCTTCTACTCCATCTTCTCTCCTCTTCCTTTAACCTCTTTCCCTACTCTCTAAAACCTCCAGCCCCACCTTTCCCCTTCCTTTGCCCAATCACAGGTTCTAGCTTTTAATTGAGTTAAAATGGGGAGAAGGTTCACATGAAGTCACCTGAATACATGATCATCAGGGCAGCCCCTCGCAAGGAGGCAGAATTAACATCAGGATACAAACAGCACCAGGGCAACCCTCAACGATGCCATGCTTCAATCGCTTCTTAGAACTGGATTCCAGCAACTGCAGTTCATAGACTGAAATTGTACATGAGTGCATGGGTGTGCAGGGCTGTGTGCATGTGTTTGATTTTAGAAGAGTTCTTTTGTTTTATTGCCCAAGAGACAATATATCTGAGGCAGAAGGAAAGCAGAAGTTTGCAAAGAATATATCATTGAATTTCAGTGAAAAATGCCCTCTGATGGTTGTCTTTTAAAAATGCTTTACAGGGCTGGGCGGTGGTGGTGCACGCCTTTAATCCCAGCACTTGGGAGGCAGAGGCAGGCGGATTTCTGGGTTCGAGGCCAGCCTGGTCTACAGAGTGAGTACCAGGACAGCCAGGGCTACAGAGAAAAACCCTTTCTCGAAAAACCAAAAATAAATAAATAAATAAATAAATAAATAAATAAATAAAAATGCTTTACAGGAACTCAGTGGATAAAGTAAGTGCTTTTGGTGCAAGGGTGAGAACCATATGTAAGAGTTCAGAACCCAGTATACTCAGGCAGTTGTGTCAGCCACCTGGATTCTCAGAACTCCAAGGTGGAAACCCAGACTTTCTGGGTCACTCTGTGTCTAGCTTGAACTGGTCAGTTCTGGGTACAGGGGAAGACCTTGTCTAAAACAATGAAGTGGAGACTAGCCAGGAAATCAGCCAATGTGAACTTTAGGCTCCCACATGTGGGTATACCCATACAATTGTACAACTTCATAACCACATACACCCACATACATGAAGACACGCATCCACACACATACACAGGATAAAACAGTTACCCGGCAGGATGGGGGTAAGGGCGCAGCACATGTGTGCCAACTTAGCAGGTAGAGGTTGAAGTAAGAGGATCACAAGCTCAAAGCTAGCCTCTGCCGTACACTAAGACCTTAGTTCACCAAAACAAACAGCAATTTGCTCTGCCACGTACACCAGTGCATGGCTATGATTCCAGTACGAGACGAGTATAGCCAGGAAAACTGAGGCTGAGACAAGAGACCTCAGCGGTTAAGAGCACGGACTGCTCTTCCAGAGCTCCTGAGTTCAATTCCCAACAGCCAGCTGGTGGCTCACAACCATCTGTAATGGGATCTTCTGCTGTGTCTGAAGAGAGCAACAGTGTATTCACATACATAAAATAAATTTAAAAAAATTTAAAGCAAAGCACCTTTTTTACAAAAACACTAAGAAAAATTTGCCGTCCGATCACTAAAACATTTTTTCTATTTCACTAGACCTAAAGACTTCACTGGCCCACTGACTGTTTATTCTCGAAGGATCTGAATTTTTATTCATAGCAGTTTAACACCTAACTTCAACAATCCTATGTCTGCCTAAATGATTTATTTCATCTTGTTTTTAGCTTTGGTGGATTGTACCTGTCTAGAATTCATCCATTTCTTTTAGGTTTTACAGGTCATGAAATTTCTGGGATTCTCTTGAACTGCCCAAGTGTTTGTGGTAAGGCTTGTCTGTCTCCTTACATTGTGATCTGTTTTGGAAGAAGTCCCATGGGCTGCTGTTTGAGCGGAGTGCTCTATGGATAGATGAATTATTAAAATCATTTAGCTGTAGAGTTTCCCTGCTTAATTTATCCCAGTAAGCTGCCTGTTGGTGAAGATGCGTTCTTGCCTTAGAAATGAGTCCACTTGGCACTACCGCCTACAAGAAAACAGTCCAGATAGAAAGAGAGACAGTGACATGAGTAACAACCCATCACTGTCTCAATTTACCATGACATACCTCCTACATCCTAAGACACTGTGTGCCCACCCAAAAGCCAGCATGGTTCCCACATACCCACAGCCCCACAGCTAGCACCACTATGAAGTAGATGACGATGACAGAGATGTCAGCAGCATTCTGAATGCGCGCTGACACTACAGGAGGCTCCTCAGTCCCAGGCATGGTGCTGGGACTTAAGGTGCTAGCCATGGCTTCAGGAGGTTCTGGTCCCTTCCTAAGGATGCCTCCTCCTGTCTTTATGTGGGCACTGGATTAATGATCAACCCTCAGGCAGATGGAGCAAGGTGTCAGGGCTGATCCTGGATGCATGGACCTTAAACCTCTGTGTGTGTGTTTCCAAGCTTTAGGACCTTGGCCCTCTGTTGGTCATGTTCTTGGTAGTGTGTAAGAGTAAGCGATAAAAATCAGAAATGAGGTGGAAATTGGAAGTGATGGGCAGAGTGTTCATTGATGGGAAAGACAGCACCTTCAAGCCTGGACAGGTTCAGCTGCAGACTAGGGAGAGAGTAAGGGAGTGAGGGGAAGATGCAAAGAGCAGAACAGAGGGGGCATTGGGCAAAGGTTCCTTATAAAACCCATAATGTAAAATAATGTCAGTTCTTATTTATCTCAAAGTTCCCAAAGTCCCTTATTTCTCCAGGGACTGGAAGTCTGAATGGAATTCACACCCCAGTTCAGTGTGGGATTCTGGTCACGGTGACACTGGGGCTTCTTCAGGAAAACAGCTTTGTTTGCATTGCTTTTGAAGAAAAGACTTTACCTTTTGAGTCCCATTTTTAAGCATATCTTCAACGAGAATTATATCATGTCTCCCTCCTTTGACTCCCACCAGCCCCTCCCACCAGATAGCTCTCTCAAACCCCTCTCACATCCTCACAGAACGACAGCGATCAACATAACAAAGGAAAACAGATTTTAATTAAGCTAGCACTCAACCTTCCAAGGACGGAAACTTTTTTTTTTTTTTTTTTTAAATAGCTTTGCCTCCCATACAGGAAACTTGTTGCCTCTGCCCTAGACTACTCACTGCTCTTGAGAACACTGAGGCAAGCCCCTTTAATACCCTCCACCCATGCCCTGTTGGTCCTAAGAAAGCCTCTCTTCTAAACACCAGTTCCCAACTGGCTGGCATTGTCAATGTCAGCACTCCTTGGTCTCTCAGGCATTCCTCAGTTCGGTCCTCCTGCGAGAGCTGCTATTGCGGCTGCGTAGCCCCCAGAGTTTATGCAGAGGCAACTGTTGCCCTTCCTCCTACAGTACTTTGTAATTTTGTTGGTTGTTTTTAAAACCCCATAGTGGGACTCGAAAGATGACCCAGACGTAGAGTTACTTGGATATATAGCAAAAGTCTCAAGATAGCATTTCAGCAGAGCCTAGGTCACGGGGTGGTTGCTTTATTCTTCTTCGGTCTCTGCAAGTTTAAATAAGCAAGGAGGAGGTAACAGGAAAGATGTGGCTGAGTTTATTCACATTTATGGACATTGCTCAATCTGTTGGTTGTTTATTTTTCTTTTCCTTTGCTGTTGGGGATTCCTGGCACATTCCCACCCCGGTGCTGGGATCCCATCAAGAGCACTAGGCATCCTCCTGATTTAGGGGCTTATATTTGCATAGCACGATTACATGTGTATCTGCCGGCCTGAAATCTTTACAATTAACCCTGCAACTGCAATTTTAGACGATGAAGCAAATTTACTGACGTCTTCTAAACGTCATGGATGGTCATGAGTGCTATTATTAGTATTGGTGCTATTATTTGTCTTCTACTGAAAGAAAGAGCAGTCACTGCTGAACTACTCCGTTTTCTACATGCGTACTGTTAACCCCTCGGAGTCCTTCTGCCCACAGGTTCCTTAAGGTTTCTCTGTTTGATGATCTGGACTTGGGGTTCGTGGATCCTTCCCTGCCCTCAGTCTAACGCATGGTTGTTGGTGCTATCTCAGTCTTTTTTGACTTTTACTTCCTTTGTCCCTGGTCATTCCCAATAACTTCTAAGTTATTAGAGATTCACAACTGGCCACAACGTAGAGAAAGTCACTGTGCAATGTCCAACCCCCCACAAAGAACATAGAGAACAACTCCCACACCTCAGGCTCAGGGAAGATTGTGGAAAAAGGCAGAGGGAAGATTGCAAAAGTCTGAGGCCATATATCCGTAATCAAAGAAAAAGTCATGAATTCAATAAGGGTGGGCAGATGCTGGATGACCTGGCAGGGGATGGGGGCTGGGGTAGAGGGGGTAATGCAAATACAATGTCTCATGTGTGAAATTCTTAAATAAATTCTAAAAGGTTTTGCTCTCTTTAGATTCTTTTTTTTTTAATTAATTATTTTATTTGTTTACATTTTAAATATTGTCCCCCTTCCTGGTCTCCCCGCCACGAACGCCCCACCCCACCCACCTACCCTTTGCCTCTAAGAGGATGCTCCCCCACCCACCCACCCACTCCTGCCTCACCCCCCTAACCATTCTCTGGTACTATGGTTAGCCTCCATAGTACCAAGCACATCCCCTCCAACTGATGGATAAGTGCCTTATCTGCGAGATAAGGCAGACCTCCAATACATTGTAGCTCCAGCCAAAGGACCAGCCTATGTATACTGGTTCGTTGGTAGTTTACTGCCTGGGAGCTCTGAGGGATCCCGTTAGTTGATACTGTTGTTCTTCTCATGAACTACAGTTGAGGTTTCCTGCACTAAGGCTCATGACATGACAGGTCCTGTCAACCTTCACAGAAGTGAAAGGAGCTCACCCAGAGGTGGTGGCGCACGCCTTTAATCTCAGCACTTGGGAGGCAGAGGCAGGCGGATTTCTGAGTTCAAGGCGAGCCTGGTCTACAGAGCGAGCTCCAGGACAGGCAGAACTACACAGAGAAACCCTGTCACCCTGTCTCGAAAAACCAAAAAGAAGAAGAAGTAGAAGAAGGAGAAGGAGGAGGAGAAGGAGGAGAAGGGGGAGAAGGAGGTGAAAAAGGAGGAGAAGAAGGCGAGGAAGGCAAGAAGAGGAAGAAGAGGAAGAAGAGGAAGAAGAGATGGAAGGAGCTCCTGGGATCATATGCTTTACTACTGACCCGTTGGCTATCGACAAGTTCTGGGATGAGGGAATTTCCAGATACCCTGTTGTATATGTATGCTGAGCCCACTGGGCCCCAGTGGAGAGCTCCAAATTCATGCTCAAATTAGGCAACCCTGATTAAATTCAGGAGATTGCATAACAAAACATACAGGCATAAAGAAAGCAGTCAATTGTGGTAAAAAGTATCTTATCTCTCTTACTTAAGTCTGGTTCTGAGCCCAGATGGGTCAAGGGTCATGTGATCCCGTCCTCACCACCACCACCACCACCACCACCACCACCACCACCACCACCACCACCACCACCACCTCCACCACCACCCAGCTTCCTCCTAGATTTCCTTGTTTATGTAGCAGGAGCCTCTGCTGGCTACTCTCGGTATTGCAGCCTGTGAGAATCAGCCTGTTCTTCCATCACCAAGAGATTCTGCAGTTTGTATATCATGGGGGGTGGGGGTAGGGTAGGTGGTGAGGTGTGACATATCCAAGCCACAAGGTATGTACTCCCAGGAAAACAGAACACTGGAATCTGTACCGAAGAACCAGCTTTGGTGCTTTCAAATCCCACCTAGCAAAAACTCTGTGGATGGAAGTCGGCCAAGAAGACGAGGAGGGCTGTGCTCCACCTGAGCGCCAGGATTCTCAGATATACCTGTGGCCGATCATGAGTCATAGAAAAAGCCCCACAGCCTTAGCAGTCAAACGATGGTGGGCCAGAGGGCATCCGTTTCTACGGGATTACAATTTATTCCTCACCTCAGATGGCAGGACAAGCAACCACCATGCTCTCCACAGCCGGAGCCTCTTGCCAGTCGAGCTTCTTGTCTCCGTCTCTGCAACTGTTGTGTGTGGCACATTGCAATGAGTCTGGGTTGAGGCCTCTGGTGTCTACTACACGATCAATACTAGAACCTCACCAGGACCCCTCACAGGTAATTCTTTTGTTGCCCCTGTGTCATCCATGACACGGCTTTGAATCTGCAGGGACTGGCCCTTTCATGTGCTCAGGCAGTTCACAGATGAGGTAGATGTTGGGATGGACCAACTCCAACCCCTGGATTTAGACCTGGCTGGTAGCTGAGTTGGTCAGCACCCCAGCTCTCCTGCACTCGCGCCACCAGGGGGAGCTCTCCAGCGCTTCCCCAGCTGGCTCAGTCTGCAAGGAACAGGGCCAGCTCCTGCTCTCCTGCCCTTGGGACCAGCTTACCTGTATGCATGCCACCAAATCCAGCTCTACTGTGCTACTCAGTCGAGGTGTCAGACTGCTCTCCCCAGTACAGCAGGTGGTGAAGAATGGGGCCAGCTCTCATGCTCTCCCCACTGCCTTCGCCACCAGGGCCGGCTCTACTGTGCTGCCCAGGCAAGGGACACGGGAGGGCATCTCTCTAGAGCCATGCCACCCCACATCAGATGAGTGGTGGGGCCAGCTCTCCCGTACTCAGTCTTGGGGCTGGCTCACCCACCATGCTTCCGCCACCAGGCCCAGCTCTGCTTTGCCTTCTAAGTGCTACAGCTGGTAAGGGGCGGGGCCAGCTCTCCTGGATGCTGCAGTCAGTGAGGGGCGGGGCCAGCTCTTCCCAGTTCTTGCCCAGCAACTTGTTCCTAGACCAGGGACCTCTGCATGGCCTTTGGTGGTTATATAAGCCACAGACATCAACGCAGACCCCTGCCGCTAAATGGTCACAAACCCAGACATGGCCCTCAGTGGCAGCACGGGTCAGGATTTGACCACTGCCTCAGGTGATAGGGAAGGATACCTTTATGTATCCAGTTCTGCCTCTCTTCATTGTACTCAGTCATTCAGCTTCTCTTTTTTTTTTTTTTTTTTAAGACAGGGTTTCTCTGTTATAGCCCTGGCTGTCCTGGAACTCACTGTGTAGACCCGGCTGGCCTCGAACTCAGAGATCTGCCTGCCTCTGCTTCCCAAGTGCTGGGATTAAAGGCGTGCGCCACCACTGCCCGGCGTCAGCTTCTCTTTCTCTCCCAACTCTCTATCACAGACTTGCACATCGTAGTGGCTCCTGATACTGACTTCTGGGTGTCATTTGCCCAGCTGCACCACATGGCGGCCAGCCAGCCTCTGAGGGGTCCATTTCTTTACATCTCTTAGCTAATCGTTTCCCATCCTGGCTTCATAAGTGTAACCTGTCACTTTTAACCCACATAGTAGAAGTTTCTTGCACTCTAGTAACGGTTAGGAATCTTGGCCACCCAGAATGGAGGTTTTGAATGCTTCGGTCTTTCTCTGACTAGTTTCTCGGACCAGTGTTCTGTGTTAGGTACTTCAGAACTCATCAAGGACACCCATGAGTCCAAGGATCTACACACTCAGGTCACATCAGCTACATATCTAATTCACTCTGTAACAACCTCCAGGATAAAACAGTTCCCACGGAGAATTTTGCCTTTGTTTTTTGTTTTTTGTTCTTGTTTTGTTTTTTTTTCATTTCATACTTTGGTCTTGCGGGGGAAGGTATCCTGGTCACCTTGGGCCCTCTCCATACTGTCAAGAAACTTTCTATCCTGGACCCAGGGAACCACCATACGCCTCTCCCAAGGGAGGAAGATTAAAACTCTCCTAGATAGATGAGAAATCTGAGATGAACCCTAAATGTTTGAGAAAAGAATAGTCTAGTGACACACACACACACACACACACAGAACCAGACAAACAAAGCAAAAATAACTTAGAAGGCAATTTCATTTTGCAAATAGGATGCAAATAGTAATGGTGAGCAGCTAAGATAGTTTCCATCTCTAGTGTTGGTGATGACCGTATCTCAATCCATTGATGGGAGCTTGACTTCACAATCTGATGCTATTGGCTAATTGATGCAACAGGGGAGAGGGAGGTTCAAGAGGTATGGGCTTGAACCTGGGCTATCATATGTGCATGTACATATACACATATACATATACACATACACACATCATATACATCACATACATATACATATACACCACACATACATCATATACATTATATATACATATACAAATACATACATATATGTGTGTATATATATATACACACATATATATGTATATATATATATATATGTTTCTCATACTGTTAGAAGAGACTAACAGTGACATTCATGGTTCTTCTGCTGCTTATCTGTGCGAACAAGGACATTTGTGCTCCAATATATATGCTATGTATGTATGCATGTATGTATGCATGTATGTATGCATGTATGCATGCATGTATGTATGTATACATGTGTGATTTAAGTGTATATGCTTTGAATATATATATATATATACCACATATATTCAACATATGTAGTGAACTACAAACACACACATACACACACACACATATGCACACACACAAGTCCAACAAATCTGTCTTGAAAAATGAATAGACGTCCTGAGCTCTCTTAAAAGAGGATTCTTATTTCCTCAGCCCATATCATTAACCCAGACAACCAACACCATCTTCTGATGCCTGCATATCCATCAATGATACTTAAGCAACAGCTGTTCGCCATGATGAAAAAAAAAAAGTTATAGAATAAATCGTAGACCAAATTTTAAAAGTTTCTGGGGCTCGGGAGATGGCTCAGGGGTTAAGAGCACTGGCTGCGCTTCCAGAGGTCCTGAGTCCAATTCCCAGCAACCACATGGTGGCTCACAGCCATCTGTCATGGGATCCGATGCCCTCTCCTGGTGCGTCTGGAGACAGCAACAGTGTGCTTATATACATTAAATAAATAAAGCTTTTTAGAAAGGTTTTGACTGCTCCCATTCAGGCTTGGAAGGGTTAGAGCCCTGTCAGAACATTTGGAGGATGGCTTTCAACTTGTGGAAGATTCGAGATTCCAGAAAGTTTCATGCTTTTAAGACTAGCGGCTGGTTTGACTCTTCCCCGTGTGGTTCCCTTGGTCCAGAGGTCTGTGCTCAGTCTCATGGAGGCCTTTGTTGAAAAAAAAAAAAAAAAAAAAAAAACACTCATGAGAAGATGCTGTAAAAGCAATAGCCCCAAGTCAGGATGATGCTCCCGGACCCTCAAAAAAAGGACCGCAGCGGGGCTCCTTGGACAGCAAGGGAAAAGCAAATTAGGAAATGACCATACAGACTGAACAATGTCTATAAATGATTCCATCTTTTCTGTAAACTTCCTCCACCTCGTTTAGTAAGCCTTTCCAGAGACCTTGAAGGAAGGAAAACGCAGTTGCCATGACTCTCGGTCCCTGCCAAAATGCT
Organism: Montemys delectorum; assembly: GCA_019843815.1. NCBI lineage: Eukaryota > Metazoa > Chordata > Mammalia > Rodentia > Muridae > Montemys > Montemys delectorum. The sequence continues at coordinate 22,265 of JADRCD010189708.1, forward strand.
TATGTCAGACCTTGCTAAACTGCCCAACAGCCCTCGCTTCCTCTACATCCAGGCCTTTTTTTTTTTTTTTTTTTTTTTTTTTTTTTTTTTTTTTTTTTTTTTAATTTTAAGAATCACACACTGGGGCTTAAAAATAACTAATGAGGACTGAAGAGATGGCTCATCAGTTAAGAGCACTGCCTGCTCTTCCAGAGGTCCTGAGTTCAATTGCCAGCAACCACATGGTGGCTCACAACCATCTATAATGAGATCCAAGACCCTCTTCTGGTGTGTCTGAAGGCAGCGACAGTGTACTCATTGACACACATACAATAAATAAGTTTTTGAAAAATAAAGAATAAAAATAAAAAGTCAAGATATAAAAATAACTAATGAAATTATGTTATCGTGTATGGAAAGGCAACAAAGCAAAAGCGACAATTAAAAAGCCCTATTACGGCCTCTGGTTCTTTTGAGCATAGGACTTGCCCAATGAATGTGCCAGCATACTTAAAAGGTGTTCCTGGAAGGAGTGTTGAAGTCCCGTTTCTCTGATCGGAATCCCATGATACCATGGTCTTGAACCATCATATAAATTTCATTCAAATTGTAAGTCCCACAGAAATATAGTACTTTGGAGGCCTTGAAATAAATAAAGAATTAACCTTATTTTCAAGAGATAGCGTTTTTTGCCATAGAGAACACTAAATGTTTTATAAGGAGCCTTTGCCCAATGCCCCCTCTGTTCTGCTCTTTGCATCTTCCCCTCACTCCCTTACTCTCTCCCTAGTCTGCAGCTGAACCTGTCCAGGCTTGAAGGTGCTGTCTTTCCCACCAATGAACACTCTGCCCATCACTTCCAATTTCCACCTCATTTCTGATTTTTATCACTTACTCTTACACACTACCAAGAACATGACCAACAGAGGGCCAAGGT